>BGPR01002072.1:98771-127226 GCA_013235015.1 Araneus ventricosus
AGTGAGAGTGATATATTTAGTAAAAAGATGGAAAATGTTTCAAAAATCTTTTTTATAAAAAAGTTATTTTTTCACAAATTATCATTGATTTATTTAATTAATAAAAAAGAATTACGGTCTAGGAGATGCTATTAAAAATCGGATGTTTTTTAAAACAGAGACAAAGATAATTATCTCTTTATTGTGCTATCTTTGCAGGAAGCTTGTTTTGCTAAATTGCAGCAAGTTTGATTTGCAAAGGAGGTGGCGCTATTTGTCACATCGAACTTGCTACAAGTTCGATTCAAGTTTGACGCGTCAAATTTTGCCATGACAAGTCAAAATCAAACCTGCTGCAAACTTACGTGCAATCTGGGTATGCGCGATCTATAAATTAAGATAAATTATGAAATTGAATGAAAAATTATTATATTATTAATCAATATTACTATATTTATTTAATAATAATATATTGTTTTCTCGAATTTAATGGTAAAAAAATAAAATATTAAATAAGTAATTACCAATGGACAAGTTTTCTGTTTTGTTTTTCATTAAAAACCTTGACTTTATTTTTATTATTTTTGGACTTTCGCTTTGAAGAGTCCATTGACTTAGCATTACACAGGTTGTTAAGATTTTAATGTAAATAAGCAAAACAGAAAACTCGCCCATAATCCACTATTAAGTTGAATTATTGCATTCTGACATCAAATAATGTTTACAAAAGAAATTTTAAATGCCCAAATAGTTCCTACCAATAAACTGTCTGCGCTATTTTGTGTATATGTAACGGTTAATGTGATTAATGTGTTATTATGAATAATAGCAGGTCAATATGATAAATCGATTCATCACTTCAACCGGTTATTATTCACAATAACCGATTAATCACATTGACCGTAACATATACGCTAAACTGAGTATTTAATTTCAACAACGGAAGAAAGGACTAAATCGTTTGTGTTTTCGTGGGGGAAAAGAGGAATGTGTGAAATTTTTGTACCTTTAATGAGTTAATTTCAATTAGTTTAATAATCTTTTTTAATGTTTTTTTTTAAATATATCTGGTTTGTTTACTTCCGTTTCTATATATTTCCGGTGTAATTCTAAGCCAGTGGATCTTCAAAGCGGAAGTCTAACATACAAGCAGATAAAGTCAATGTTTAATATAAGTAAACAAACTAGAAAATTCGCCCATTGTAAAATTAATTTTTTGATTTTCAGATCCGGATCCACGAACGAACTTCCTTTACGACTACGAAACTGTGAACGAAAGAAAAAAAAGGTTCATTTGGCGGTCATTTCTATTTTGGAATCGAGTTAGCGGTCGTTTGGCGAAATTTCTCTGTGATATGTTATGTTTGTTTACTAACAGAAAGACATTGCATTTTGTAATCTAAAAGAACAAAACAAACGTATTATGGAATCGTCTTTTTAGAAGGAACTATAATGTGTCTAACTTGGAATTAAGGGATAACAGCCTTTGTTGCTTCAAATGCCTTAACTTTTCAATTCAACAGAACATGCTTTAATTAAAAAGTAAGCCTTAATCTATTCTTACTTTAAAGTATCTGTTTTTATTTCTAAAAGATATGTAGACATTCCTTATTGTAGAATTACTAAAATTGCTGTCCAAACTGATAATTTAAATATTTAATTTGCCAATCAAGAAATAAAATGGTAGCAGCTAATTTTGGTAATACTTTTCTTTCCAGAAAGGACATAATGTTGATTTTGAACATTAGATATTCACTTCTTCTGTGTAAATATAGAATAAATGGTTAGGCTAAAGATCAGTCTTAATTTATGTTCCGTGTCACTGAATATTTCAATCTAACCGAATAAATTGATTTCATTATTCAAAACATTTAATGCGAATACAATTAACAGACATGACACTTTTCCGCGGAAACGCGGATTTCCGCTTTTTCGACATCGAATTTAATCATTCTTGAGATCGATGCAAATCTGCATTAAAATTTTTGTTAATGTGTTGGGGGGGGGTTGCTCACGCAAACAAAAACTGTGCGCCATATGCACATTCAAAATAATGTCAGATTTGATAGATAAAAGATCAGGAAGAATGTATATTGAAACATATTCTTCAATTTAGAGTGTTAAATACAAAATGATGAGCAAAAAGCAGTGCGCTTTTGAATATTTAAAAAAAAAGATTTTTTGCGTGATGCTATTGATAGTAACTAGGAGGAACTTGATAGTACGAAAATAGCTATGAGAAAAAAATGAAAAAAAAAAATCAAAGAAAGAGAACAAAATTTAGAAAACGGAGGAAAATAGCAGACTGGAGCATAAAAGAAAACTTCAACTGTTAGCTCAAAAATGAGAAAGAAAAGTTTGAATAATTATGTATAATCAAAAACAGTTTTTACATGGCCATATTTTTTAGTGAGATAATTTTTACCATAGTTTTTATTTTAACAAAACTTTTATGCGTAACTCATTTTTCACCCATTAATTTTCTTTTAAATAATTCTACAATATTTTTAATATCTCAGGCACTTTTTGTATAAATTTATTCATTTATTGTCCAATTAATCATATTTATTTTACTTCTCGGTGTTTACGTTTGATACGATTCCGTATTATGAAGTTCAGCTTTTTTTGTTCCAAGCCTGTGTCATGTCTGAATTAATCTTTTTATAACCTACAGTATAGTAAATTAAAGAATAAGACACACAATAAAAACTATTTATTAAGTACACTATACTAAAATTAATTTGCACTTGACCGTTGATTACTTTTTTTGTTGTAAAGTAGAAAGAAGATACATGCATTGTTTAGTTATTATATTCGTTATTGTACACTTTTTAAAAATCTTCTATGACTAGGAAAGCAAAATCTTTTTATAATATAATAATTTGCATGATTTTGTCTTCTGTGATAGTTAATTAACTTGGTGAATTATTACTGTTTCATTTTTCTGCTTTTATCATTTACCTTTATATCATGATAAAGGTTGCATTCATTTTTAAAAATAATGAAAATCTCATATGGCTAGATAAAATGTTTCAAAAAAATATATATTTTATGATGATGATGAAGCTGTTTGAGATGTATGCTCTCACCTTGGCTGCTTTATCTCAAATTATCCTTAGTTCAAAATTCTATATATTTCATCTTCTCTTAGCACATTCTTGAAAAACAATAACATACCAGAAAGAATTTATAATAGAAATGCATTTATATTAGGGTAGATGCTTCAGTTTTGTCCACATTAAGAGAATATTTGAAATGGAAATTTCACAGTGGATGAGTGTTTAAAGCATATTAAATCATATTTATACTATTTTTTAGCAAATTTTATTGATTTTCTGCTAGATATAAAATTTTCTGAAGAATATTTTACATTTTGAGTTAAAATAAGTTGGATTTTAAATAAATTAATCCAATTTGGACCAGTTTTGGCCACCTTGCACCACTTTTGGCCACTATTATGCACCAGTTTTGGCCACACTTATATTATATTTTTAACAGACTGAATTTTAAGCAAAAATAAATAATTTTTATGCAATATGTATTTTAGTACATTATTTTCTTTTATTTTAATGTGATTTTTTAATGAATTTATAAAGATATGTAATTAAAATTTACCTAACCTAATTTTAGCTGCAGATTTCAGTTTTTAAAAAAAGAAACAGGAATGCAGTAAACAATAATGTGGTTGATAAAATACAAACTATATATGCTTGCACAACTTTTTTTTTTTTATAAAATATGAAACAAAATATGGGGAGATTAATAAGCTTGCATTGCAATTATTTAAAGCATGGGTTTTTTAAAAATATTACAAATCAAGAATTTGCATTATTATACTCGCTAACAATATCCACAAATATATATTTTTATGATTTTTAATTGCAACATTAATCAAATTCATCAGAATCATTTTTAAAATTAGAACAATCCATGCACATCAAAGAATACTCCTCATCACTCGAGTCAGGTTCCTCAATTTGAAATTTTCTAACATAAATGTGAGGTAAACATTAAAATAGAGATGTTTTTGACATTCCATTTTGAATAGCTTTAACTGCAAGAGCAACTTTAGATGGTGAGTAGCAAAATCTTTTATGGAAATGCTACCTGCCTTCTTTTAATTGCAGCCATTACTATGTAAACTGAAAAAAAAAAAACTATATCTGTTACTTTTATTTTAGAAACAAAACTAAATCAGTTGCTTTTATTTTAGAAACAAAATTAAATTAGTTGATTTTATTTCATCCAGATATTCTTAAATTTATGTAATGGCAAAAAAACAATAATGAAGTATGTGGCCAAAACTGGCACATATAGTAAATTTAAAGTACCAGTTTTGGCCACCAACCATTTAATCTTAAAAATAATTAATTTTGGTATGAAATCAGAATAAAAAGAAAGCTTACCGCATAAAATCTAAGGGTAATCAGTTTTAGATTAATCATTTAATTCTGAGAACCTGATGATGTAAAACTGCAAAATCTTGTTCCTTAACAGTTGTGAGCATACAATACATGATCATGCATTTAATTTTTTTACAAGTCACATGTTTGAGAAAAATGAACCAATCAGGTTGAAAATAGTAAAATAAGGATTGTTTAAAGTATTGGAATGCTTCTTATTAGCTAATTTGAAATTACTGGTTAATTATTGGAAGAACAGATCCAATGTGGCCAAAACTGGTGCAGTGTCCAAATGTTGAGCTTCTTTCCTATAAATTCCTGAACATTATAACAAGTTGTCCCTATGCAGAAATGCTACTTTATCGATATTTTCCTAATGTATGAAAACAATTTAGGACGATTTCAAAATAATAGAACAAATAATGTTTATTGTGTTTAAAAAAATTATATTATGATTTGTATTAAAAAATATTTTTAAATACAAATGATGACTGATTAAAATCCAAAAAAATAATTCAAATATTCATAAAATAATTCAATATTCCTACAGATATATGTGTAACAGTAGCAGAATCTAAATATGTATACTTAGCTTAAACATCTAATCTCAAACAATTCCTACACTTTTATTTATTCTTTCTGTTATCTATCATTTATTATAGTTCTACTGCTGTTGGTTGCCATATTATAACAATAGGTTGAAAATAATTCCTTTAAAATTCTATTCTTGAATTTTTAGAAGTATCTTCTTATACAATATATTATTGTTTGATATAAAGTTTCGTTCTATCTTGCTGTCACTGTTCTAATAAATTCAAAATTATTTGAAAAAGAAGTAATGTTATATTTTAAAGATAAACAGTCAGATATGATAAGGTTGATGTATTTTAAGATGAATATACTTTTTTTAATGTACCTGAATAATGTATGTTAGGAGATATAGTTATAAAAATTTTAATATCTTTTAATTTTGTTATTATTCAGGAGGTCCAAAACTTCAGCATTATTGGAAATAATGAAGTTATCTTCTTTTTTAATTCTATCTAAAATAATATTTAATAATTTGAACAAATGTTTACTGATAAAATAATTATAACATCCTGTACCACATGTAACAAATCTAAAGCTAGTAGGATTTTTATGAAATTTAACATTTGGGAAAAGATACGGATAGTTTAAAGAACAGATTTTAATTTTGAGTCTTTTAGAAAAAGCCAACATTCTTTTATCTAATTCCTTTTTATCGCAGTCTGTTAGAAAGAAAGAATCGTTATTTTCAATCTTGATTTTAAATTTTAGAAGATTTAAAATTAAAACCTTTGTAAAAGAATTACCAAATTTAATAATGCTGCATTTTTTTATTAGAAATCTTTTTTATCCTATTATTTTTTAAACTAAAAATTTACTTTATAATTTTAACAAAATTTTCCCAGATGTAGTCCATATTACAGTAATCTTGAAACTCCACCTCAAAACTGCATCCATTCCCCTTACATATCTTAAATATTTTTTTGTATTCATCTTTATTAAACTCACTAAAAATACTAGATTTATTATAGATACAGGAAGAATCAAGGTTAACTGGACCTTCTCCGTTTAATTTGCTATTAAGCCCATATGGGAACAGAGTTTTAAAGTTACCAATATAAATATTTTTTAAGTCCAATCTTTTATTAAGTGCAACAATATTATCATCAAGAATGCAAATGTAAATATTATCAAAGCAGTGAGATTGAAAATGAACAAGTGCTATATCATGTTAGTCTTTTTTTTTCTTAAGGTTTTTAATTGCTTTTCTATAATTATTAATTCTTTTATTGAGTTCAATAGGGTCAGGTGGGTTAAAATGGGTCGTGGGGTAAAATGGGTCATTTTATAAATAACTCAATGTAAATACAATTGGAATTGATTTTTTAAAACTAATATTTGTAATATTATTTATCAATATATTGGCAACATTTTTCATTTTCAAAAAAGTTAGTTTCATGAATATTCCAACAGAAGAAGAATTGCTTACAAGCTATGGATGGTGGTGTGCAAAATACATGGTTTACTAACTTCTGAAAATCCCTATATTTTAATAAATAACAGTGCAAATTTGAAGTATTTTCTCATAAAAGAAGCTTTGGAAAACATCTCAAGCCAATCAAATAAGAAAAATATTAAATATTTTCTTTTTTATTTCAATCTGTTTTAGATGGGATAAAATGGGTCATAGTTAGGCTTAGCTGATTTTTTTTTTTGTATAGGTCTACTGCAGTAAATTTTGTTAAATTTAAACTATAAATTTAATTTTAGATTGTTATATATAAACAGTGTTAAATTTAAACAATGTTAATTTAACAACTCTATCACCTGCGCATTCAAGTGCTACTAAAGCTACTATTATTAATTCTAAATAGAAAAGAAAAGGAGGTCAACACAGAGCTAGAGAAGAAACGACAGAACCCGATATAATTGAACGTCTTCATGAAGAACAATTGGAACGACTGAAAAAGAAAAATATGAACTTCGAACTGCCACAGTCAAAACATGAACAGAAAAAAATCTCACTCCACAACAAATTGATTTGATTGCAAGATGGTCAAGAATATAAGTGAACTTTAACCTGGAAAATGGGTAGTCTATGAAAAGATTTGTTGGTCAAATCACATATATTGATGGTGCTGATATACATGTGAAGTATGTAAACAAATCAAGAATAGGGGATTTTTATGTTTTTCCTGAAAAAAGAGGACATCGATAGAGTAGAAAAAACTGATGTTGTAAACGTTTTAGAAGAGCCATTTTGTAATAACCGTGAACAATACTACTTTAAAATTTGAATATTGTATTGTTTATCAGATTATGTAACAGACCACCTTTTTATTTTAATGTATTTCCTAATAAATATATTCTTTAAGCATCTTTTTGCATTTATGACCCATTTTACCCTAAGATGGGGTAAAATGGTCATAAAGTCAAAGCTATTCAAGCTAAGTTTAATTAATTTATAATTAAAAAATAATTGTTAAAATTACATAAAAATGTCCTGAAGGAATGTAATGTCAAGATGCAATTGGAAAAAAACAGGAAAATTGTATGATTTTATTGCTACAAAACTTTGAATGTGAAAATAGCTAAAAAGTGACCCATTTTACCCCACCTGACCCTACTATTTTGCCCAATGTAATTTAAATTGTATTCTTTGCAGTGTATGATATAAATAAGATTTTTATTTTTACAAAAAATGTTAAGCTGGTCATTCTCATTATTTATTTGTTCTCTGAGAGCCAAAGGGCAAGTTTTACATCTAATATTCTTACATAATCGAATTTTTAAAATTTTTCTATCATTTAACCACTGTGCAAGTAACTTTTTATCTGTGAACGTCCCCTGCAAAGAACAATTTACAGTGCCCCTTGTTAAAGCGCGCGACGGGCCATGCGCCATGGTTGAATCAATTTTAGACATTAGCATAGACAAAAACTATTACTATAAAAACTTTAATGAGACCAATTCCGATCATATATATATATAAAATGATTTCGTTGTTAATAGTCATCAAATAAGGATCAAGTCCAGTTATTAACTATTTTTCATTTATTAACAAAATATTTAAATCAATTTTAGGGGAGTGGCGGTCAAACGTACATCTCGCATGAAAGTTTGAAGTCAAAAAGGATCGGAAAATCCCTCCATTCTCTCGGATAAGGGATTAACATAAAGACACGTGATCAAAGTTAAGGGAATATTGGCTATTTTTAATAAATTTCGTAAGTGTTTTGGGGAAAAGAATGGCACCAACAAGTCGCTGATTTCGCGATTTATGTGGGCGCGTGAAAGTAATTAAAATTTTCTTTTAGTAATAAATATGCCAAAACGTGAGATGTAATATACCTCCAGCTTGGGAAATAAAAAGTAACTGGAGTGTAAGAAAAGTGACTTTGGCATACATTAATATTGTACTAAAATTTTAAAATATATAATATTAGAATTTGAAGTAAAGTAAAATTAAGTGAGATTATTACATATATATATCAAATGCCTATCAGCCTTGGGAATTGATATGTCGCATTAAATCTAGATTTTGTGGCGCCAACCCTCTGCGAAAGACAATTGTTGGTAAAACGAAAAAATAGGGGAATAAATCCCCCATATCTTGCAAGATTAGAAATGAGAAAGTATATAACTTATAACTTACCAATTCAATAGTCATATTTATTGTTAAGACTTGAGCATTATCCTAAAGACAGTTCCTCATTTTAAGTGAAAATATTATTTCTAAATTAAGCTTCTAATACTATAATAAAACACTATAAAAATATTAACTATAAATTAAATTTCACCTTTTATTATAATATATATTATTTTTGGAAATGTACATATAAATAAATAAATGAATATATGATGCAATCTTATTCTTAATCTAGTGGCGCCATCTACCTATGAAGTGATTTACTAAAATCTTTGTTAATTCGATTATATATGATCACATCAAAAATAAATCTAAAAGATTTTTAATTTAATGGTGTTAAATATTTCTTATTAACATAAGCATACATGAAATTTATAGGATACCCATATCTCATAGCATTTTTAAGAAATGTATCATTATGAGACTGCTGTTTTAATCTGTCTGTCTATATATATATATATATAGTAATATTCCAGTACTAGAAGGCAAAGGAAATATATAAATTACAAATATATGTATGAACGTTTGAAAATAAACTGGATGGATATTTTTCAGGCAGTTTTTGGGTGTTATTTCTTATTAACTGGCATTCTATTTAAATATCAGCTTTCTTGCATATTATTCTATCGTAAGTGAAATCTCAACAATCAGTTTTATTTATTTTGAATTAAAGGCAAACAGTTGAAGTTGGAAAAGTCTTTTGCTTTTATTGAAAAGGGATGTAAATTAAATAATTTGATGTTACTCCGTGAAGTTTCTCTTAAATAAAATAAAAAATATCTGGATATTGACAATTTATCTTCTCAAGTAGCCTTTATTGATCTCATATTTTATGGAAAGCAAGATTTTTTTTATATATATTCACACTGATTTAAAATGGATAATATTTCCTTCAAATTATGATTTTTCAGAGTATAATTGAAAAGATTCATTCCCATGTAAAGTATTTTAATTTGGCTTATCAGTTCAGGTTTTCATTTCACTGAGCACCTCGTACGAAAAATTTGAAAGCATATTTTACAAATTAAATAATTTTGTAAAAATGAAATAAGTTTCCTTACAAAATTGTTTTTCAAAAGTGATAAAGTAATTAACAGTAGTAATATTTGCACCAGTAATCCCGCATGAAACTTTTGTACAATACACTTCCTTGAAACCCTAAATACGGTTGTGTTTTTTGTTGGGCTGATGTAAAAATGTTCGCAGTTTACAATACCTTTTTGTATACAATATTTAATGACAAAATGCAATCATATTGAATTTTTTGTTTGAAGATGCAATTGAAAAAGTTAGTTGAAGGTACATTTGTTTGTCAGTTCCTTCGTCTGATCACAACAATTCTAAACTTTTTACTCTACAATTTTTTGAACGTATTCACGTTGTGGATATATATCTAGTCTTCATTTTTTAGCACAATATGGCTGTGTTGATGAAGTTCCGTGATGTTATATTCTGTGCAAAATTTTCACATATTACACCTTCCACTCCCTCCCATAAATTATGGCTTAGTCTCTTGTTGGGTTTTTGAAATAAAATACAGTAAAACTTCGATTCACCGTCTTTCGTTTAATCGTCAGTTTCTGTTATCCGTCTTCGTCAAAAAAAATTATCAGCAAACACACACACATCTTTAAAATTGCCCATGGGTTACTTTTACATCCTACTGTTTTATAAAGCTGGAAGTGACTGTACTGTTGTATGATGTCGGAAGTCACTAATCGTCGTTGGCGGAGAAGTTGATCTGGCGCGCCAAACCCATCACTTAATGAGGAACTTGCACCCGTGAGGAAAATGCTAATTTCGGTGTTTTATCAACAGATTGATCGTCAAAATGTTCGAAAACAATATGTAAAAACCCATAAAATTGACTTAATTAATTAAAATTTAAGTTTTAAATTACCGAAAAGTGCTGCAAAAGCACATGACCTCAAAACGCTACGTGATTGGTTTGACGTCATTACTCATTACGCTGAAATGTTAACGTTTGTTTAGCGCGTGAAAATTTCATATTGCTTGCTCTTTTAATTTTTAAATAATCAATTTTCATTTTTTTTTCTTGCTATTTTGTTAAAAAGGCACTGTGGGGTTGAATGGGACATTTATGGTGGTAATGAATGGGACACACGTTTTTTCAATGTTATACAAGCATTAAGTATTTTTCTCATGTAGTAACCAATAATAATTAATATTTTTACCTCAAGAAAAGAAAATACGCTATTTCTGTGAAAGTTTGAGTGGCTTGCTAGTCAAAGTTTAGAAAAATTTCGCTATTATTTGTTATTGGACTACATTTTAGTTATGTTTATTACATTATAAAGCAATGTCATAATGGCCTGTGCACTCAAATTATTTGAATTGGGTTTCAGTACTGTTTACTTATTGAAAACAGAATAAAATTGATATATGATTGTTTATACAGTCGACGCTCTTAATAACGACCCTCTGCGTCCCACAGCAAAAGGTCTTTATAACGAGTGGTCGCTATAGTCGTTATAATTAAAAACTGTACACATGCGCGCTCAGCTGTTCTGTATAAATAGGCGGTTTTTAAAGAGATTCAAAGATTCCAACTAAATACTCAGCTTATTTTTTATCATTGGTATTAAAAATAAAATTTTATCAATTAACAATATATTTCTAAAACAGATTTTAAAGTAGAAAATAAATGGTGTTTTATACTTACGAAACATTTATTTTCTAAAGAAAAAATCAGAAATGGTTGTTTGTCTTTTCTGCATATGTGCTTTTTGCAAAACATAATTTTCGATTTCATTTAAAAATGATAAATAATGTTCTGCCTTTCAAAAAAACATTTAAAAGTCCCAATATCACTTGAAACATTATTTTTATTCTAGGCTATTCTAATTTCCGCGCTGTGTCCGTCAAAGTTTAACTGTAACTCTGAAAACTGCATCTACGAAGCTTGGCAATACAATAATCAAGGTCATTTACGTTTAGAAACATGTTCTTTTTGGAAAAATATCGGGAAGAGTGTTCGCTGAATTCGGACGTTGTATTGGGATTAGACGACACTGTACCGTCGTTATACCGGAAGTAAAATAACATAGTGCATAGGGAAACACAGTTGGGGATTTTATCACTGGTCGTTATAATGGAATGGTCTTTATAATGTGTGGTCGTTATAACAAGTGTCGACTGTATTAGCAATAATTATCCAGCATATAATTAAAGCAGCAGGCTAGATGATATTCAAATTAATTATATTTAAACACCCGAGGGATTACAAGTAAAATTTGCTCGCAAAATAGCTGATAACAGCTATAAATGGACTGTTACTGATGATATTGATGAATGTCAGGTGGAAAATGTCCTCCCTGAACCTAAAATATTTTTAAAAATGACAGAGTTATTAGTTTTACCTTTGCTATTTCATGCAATATGCTTTGTGTTGAATGATATTTTAGTATAATTTTATAGCTATAATTAGCCTGTTACTGATGATATTGATGAATTTAAGATGGAGAAAGTCCCCCCTCCCGAACCCAAAATATATTATTATCTTAGAAAAAATCCCAGTTATTAGTTTTACCTTTGATATTTAGTGCAATATGTTTTGTGAAGAATAGTTTTTGCCTATGTTTTTTCAATAAACTTATTAGCACAAATATTGTTTTTTATTTTATCTATTCAATCACAATTATTCAATGTTTGAATATTCATTTTATGATTTTTTAAAAAAGAAGTTTCTATTTATTTTCATTACTCTGAATATAGTACAGCTATAAATGGCGTGTTATAGATGATATTGATGAATATCAGGCAAAGTTTCTATTTTACATATTCTATCATCAATTATTCAATTAGTATCAATATTCATTCTATCATTAAAAAGAAGTAAGTTTCTAGTTATTTGCATGACTTTAATATAGTGTAAATAATATAGTTTACTGTTTACGCAAAAATGCTGTTTGGCGCCTTAGATTCGTGTTTTGGCGTATTCCGTTTCTTCTTCAAATACCCCGTGTTTAGAAAGTTGTTTGTAGTTACTTGTATGCAGATTGTGTAGTTCGTTTATTTTAGATTAATATTGTTAATATATTACAACTGAGTAGGTGATTCTTGGTAGCTGTTTAGTTGAATTTTGATTTGCAGAGTTTGTTTATTTGAATTGGAAACAATACGCTTGTACGTTTGCGGTAAATTTAAAAACGTAATTTTAATAACGATAATAATTATTTTTAATGAATTATTTATTTTTTAATTAACGGATATATTTTCATTCGAGTGCATCAACATTTTAGAATAGGAATTGATGAATAACTCTGTAGATATTTCATTAGTTCTTCTTAAACGATTGTTTAAAGCATGAGTATTTGTTTAATTTAACATAACCGCCTAATCTAGTTATAATACGTTACACAATGCAAAACATGTTTAAAATGAGGTACGCGTTACTTTCGCAAGGCTCGCATCTTATAAAAAAACGTTTTGTAGGGCATAGAAACCAAAAATTAATTTTTACTACTTATAATATTGCATGCTATGTAGTATATATATATTTATCAAATGTAGAAATGGTATCAAAATTTAAATTAATTACATTTTCTAGAAATGCACTTTACATAGTGGGTTTACGTTTTAAAATGCGTTTTTATAACAATATAAAATGAACAAATGAGCACATAAAGGAGTAGAACAGTACACTTCTTATGTATCCATTTTGGCAAATGTAATTTTTAAAAAATTGGATTGTTAAACTTCAATGTATAAACATGGCTTCAGATTTTTCTTCCAATTTTCTTTTTTAGTTTCCCACGATATGAAAAAAGGAGAAAGGAATGGGAAAAGTCCTTGCACGGAGAAAATTTTAAAGCAACCAATTCAACCAAGATTTGTTCAAAACATTTCGAACAGGATTTTTTTAATCTTTTGCATTCCTTTGGAAAAATTTCAAGTAGGAAAAGTAGCAAAAATTGGCAAGTCGATACCTGAATAATCACAAACACAGTATTTGTAGCAAATTTAGAATAATTCGTTTGTTCTGCATATTGGGTTAAAAAAATGAAAGCCCGAAATGTTTGCACTACGCAGGCGAAGATATCGCCAAGATTGTTTGCGTTTCATGGTGATATGAAGCCAAATGTGGTTTAACCGTGGTATAAACGCGGAGTAAATCGTACAAACTTTTTCGACCGCTTGAATGGGAACTCTCTCTCTATGTATATTCCTCCTCTATGACAGTTATAAATTGACAAATTTATAAATTGATTAAATTATTTAATAAAAATTTCATAGTATTATATATAAAGGCGCAAATGCAGCTATTTATAATATAACACAGAAACAATAATTAGATAAACTAAACAAAAATTAAAATTAAATAAAAAGAAAGAAAAAAATTATAGATAATAAACAGCAGATTTAGACAAAAAACGATGACAATGCATCTTTAAGCGTACAAAAGCAACAGCCTCAAGTGATTGCATCAACAGAAGTTTGAAACGATAATATTTAAAACACATAAAAATGAATTTCGAAAGTAAAAAATGATCGCGTCACTTCAGTGTTTGCATCACCCCATTTAGTGGCCAAGAAATTCTGGTTTCATTACAAATATCCCGGGTTCGTTGGCCAATTATTGATTTCTAAAGCATTTCTTGACTTTTAAAGCCCCTGTATTTCATCTTCTCTGTTATCACGGGTTTTGAAAAAGCATATTAATTTTCATTCCTACCAAAAGATCTCTAGAAATATAAAAGCATTATTCAAAATGTCTAGGAATGTTAGTAAGCCAATAGACTAAGATTAAGTAGCTGCTTTTATCTCTAGATTTTTATGTATACAGTGGAACCTCGCTTAACGAGCATAATTCGTTCCAGAAGCTCACTCGTCATACGAAACATTTTTTGCCGTATAAATTAATGTAAAATACAATAATGCTTTCCATGCAATAAAAATTCTAAAAAAATTTTACATATAACCCTCGGCTTTCCTGAAATACTTCGGCCGTTGATGATCCCCACGTCTTCTTAACGATGTCGGCGAAAATTACTCTCACCATTTCGCAAATAATATTCTCGTTAAAATTGTCGTCTCTTTAATATTGTCTTTGTTTTTCAGGATAGTGCAAATCGGTGACATAGACCTGATTACATGTGCTTGCTATATCAACCACGCTCATTCCTCCTTCTCGCTTTTCAATGATTTTATGTGTCATTTGTATGTTATTTTTTTTTTCTTTTATGAATGTCTTCTTGCGGCTTTGTGTTCGGGAACATTTTTTCAGGGGGTATTAAACTTTGGGGCAAAAAAAATCACAAACAAATAAATATTACGTCACAACATATGTTTGTAAAAATAGTATAAGATATCAAGCAACACTAAGATATTAACGAAACGAGTACTAAAGACAGACTAATGTAGCAGGTGCACAGTCCGGGACTTTTCCTCTCCTCGTCACTCGTTATGCTAAACGTTGTTCGTTTAGTGAGTCATTTTTTTCACAATTTATTTTTCTATTTATGCGAGATGCTTGTTAAGCGAGGTTCCACTGTATATCAAACAATGGAAAAATCTCATAGTGCAAAGAAGGACTCTTTGAACGAGACATCTCACTAATTCAATTAAATTTTAAAACATCCTCCTTAACATGATAGATAGGTAGGATATATATATGTTCTTTTGTTTCCCAGATGTGGCACATAAGAATTTGGCATTCTTTTCGAATCGCCCTGTATGTATGTGAGAGTTGATCTCGTTACTACTAAGCGCTATATATTTGTTTAAATCTTTGGTCAAATTTGACTCTTATCAGTGTCCCTGTGTATAAAATTGCATTTACAATTTTATTTTATTTAGATTTCGATGTCGCATTGTGAGGAATCTTGGCGAATGGTCTAATTTCGAAGTGTGTCCTGGAGATGTAAAAGGCTACAGAGTGATTACATTCTTTCCAACAACAACGAAAAAAGACAGTGGTAAGCAGATGCAACTCTCTTCCAAGAACCACAGATCTGGCCTGCATCATGTGACATATCTTGAACTGAATCCATCTCTACGAAAAAGAAAAGAACAATTTCTCCTGTAATTGTGTTTACAAATTTTCATTTACTCTAACTTTTATTGTTTATTAATATCTATTTGGGAATAATTTTGTAGACAAAAGAGATATTCTTATGTTACGAATCAAGTAGTAATACAAATTCACAGAAAACAATTCTAAAGACATATCTTGATTTTTACGTTCGTAATTAGTTTGTATGAAACTTTGAGATTCAATTCCAAACTGACACTAAAGAGGTGCTGCCTGCGGAGAATTAATAAAGTAGATTATTTTCCAGAAGTATTAGTCAGTAGATAACTTTATATATTTCAAAAAGGAATTTTGTTATTACTTGTGCAATGGAAGAGACAAATTTCTGTGGTTTATGTTGTCAATCGTTTTCTCAGCACCAAAATTTAACGAAGCATTTACTTTCTCACATCAAAAAGAAACCGTATGCATGTGACGTGTGTCATAGAGCTTTTTCTGAAGAATCGAAATTAAAAACTCACTTAAGGGAGCATGCGATACAGAAACCGTTTGCATGCGCCTTTTGTAATAAAACATTTTCTCGGCCTTCTAATTTAATAATACATATACGGACACATACGAAAGAAAAACCATATTCATGTGACATTTGTAATAAAACATTTTCTGAGCGTACTACATTAACCATCCATTTACGGACACATAGTAAAGAAAAACCGTTTGTATGTGTTGTTTGTAATAGATCATTTTCTGATCAATCGACTTTAAGAAGACATTTACGAACTCATACGAACGAGAAACCGCATGCATGTGATATTTGTAATAAAACATTTTCTCAACGTCAGCAATTAACCAGCCATTTACGGACACATACGAAAGAAAAACCGTTTGTATGTGACATTTGTAATAAAACATTTTCTCAACATTCTGTATTTACCAGCCATTTACGGACGCATACGAAAGAGAAACCCTTTGTCTGTGACGTGTGTAATGCAGCATTTTCTCGACAGTCGAGTTTAGGAAGACATTTACGGACACATACGAAAGAAAAACCGTATGCATGTGACATTTGTCATAAAACATTTTCCCAGCGTCATCATTTAATGAAACATTTAGGGACACATAGGAAAGAAAAACCGTTTGTATGTGTTGTTTGTAATAAATCATTTTCTGATGAATCAAATTTAAGAAGACATTTACGGACTCATACGAAAGAGAAGAAGTAATTTTTAATAAAACATTTTCTCAACGTCAGCAGTTAACGATACATTTACAGACACATATCAAAGAGAAACCGTGTATATAGAATTATGTGTAACAAACTATTTTACGTGTAATAACCAAGTCGAATTTAAAAACACATTTACATATGTATACAAAAGAGAAACAATTTAATATGACTTTTATAGGGAATATAATTTCTCCTCCAGTATCTTTAAAGAAACATCTGCTGATGCGTACCATAGAAAATGAATGACCCTTACACCTATAATGTTTAGTGAAGCCCATTAATAGTATGTTTACTGCATATGTAGTTAAATTATTTTTTTTTAAATATATCATTTTGGGAAAAAACATACAATAACATTTAAAATGAAATAATTTGTTAATAATTAAATTTCAAATTTTCTTTTTGAGTAGCTATATTAGAGACACATGAAGGCTTCCAACCTTTACTTGACAGCCTACATCATTATACTGCCATTAATTCGTTTTAATTTAAGTGTTACTATACGTACATATTTACAGAACCGTTACTTTTTTTCTAGTATTACGGAATCCTGATGTGAAAATCCTTTAACGGCGCAATCACACAGAAACCATGCATGTGTGAAATTTGCCTTAAAACCTTTTAATTCATTTTGTAATATTTTAGTAATTTACAAAGTGCAGACGGAAAACACGTATCATTCTAATAAAGGCAAAGAAAATAAGTGTATATTTTAAATGATTAGTTTTTAAACAGTATATTTGTTACTAAATTTTTTGTAGCTATTTTCTTCTTTTGTGGAAACGTATAAATTGGGTTTATCCACTGGTAATTTAATTTCATGGTTAGCCAGCCTTTAATAATAATTTTTTTAGTTGCTTGCAATAAAATTTGTTTAATATATCGATACGCATTTACATTTCATTACAGAATGTTGTAAAGGACTTTTCTGTAATTACTGTATGCCTTTTTATTACAATTGGAAGAGTTTTTCTCTGGTGTGTTATGCCTCTTAATAAACATTTTAATATCAAATTAGTATTATGGAATCTTCAGATTGGCATGTTTATGATATATTTATTCTGTATGTTATATATTTCCTTAATGTTAATGTACAAAAAAAAAAAAAAAAAAATGGGACACGTCTGTAACTCTGGTATTTATTATTGGGTCTTCACAAAACTTGTGTCGATGTTAATGGCTGAAGAAGGCATGTTTATTCAAAAAACTGATTAACCAAGTTAATTAACATAATTAATTAACAGCTATCTCGAAGTTTTCCCATTACGCCTATACATTTTTTTCGTTGAATGACTCCCCGTCATGAAATTAGCCTCCCCAAAAATCATTTTATAGAGTTTTGATTAAAATTTCGAGATTTATAGGGTTTTAAAAAATTGCTTTTCCCATGTTAACTGAATTTTAAGAACTTTTGACGGTGTCTCGGTAAGTATTATATATTTCACAAATTTTTTTCACTCACTAAAAGAACACCTTTTTTTACATAAAGTCGTGAAAAAAATTCATAAATAAAAAATAAAAAATTTTTTTTAAATTTTTGAACATGAGTGTGAAAAAAGTGTAACATTGTAACATAATAAAATTTTAACATGAGAGCAAAGCTAAGACATTAAAACGCCGGTATCCAAAAAAATCAAGTGTATATGTCTAATAATTTCCGAAATATTTACAAATAACTGCCAGCTCCCACTGTTGACAGGCAACGCCCGGTTTTTGAGGGACAGTTTATTATATTTGTTTGCATTTATGGGTCTACTCTTCACGAAGCTCGTGATTCATGAAGCAATAGTTTGCCTCATATCTTGTAACAAAAACGATTTGTTTCTATATGCCTGGCCTATCCTTTTTATTTGTTACCGATCTCTGGGGACATCTTTTTATTAGTACGTTTAGGTTTTCTTTACGAAAAGTAATCCAGAGCGATTGAGATACCATGAGTATGGCGGAAACTGAGTTATTCCTTATTTTCATAACCATATAGTCAACAGAATGCTATTAAGATGTACTTTTGGTGAAATTTATCATACAACATAAAGACTATATTAATTTACATTTTAATTAATGACTTTAAATATTTACACTTTGATGCAATTCTTGTTTACATATTTGTTAGAAATGTGTATGAATTTTTTTGCGCTGTCTCTATATTCTGTTGTACGCACCATGTAAAATGCTTAGAGGAAACCTGTTTCTAAATTTGTATCCTATGTTGAAATAAGTGTGCCGTTTTTGCAATAAAAAATCTTGTTCACGATTTCTGTTGTGTGCTTTTTTTTTCATCTCAAAAGTTATTACAAGTTTTTATTATTTCGTATTAAATCTCAAACGATAATCATTGCTTGCATTTTTCTTATACATTCCGGAATATTTTAGTAAAAGAAAATCCTTTTAAAAATTTGTTGATTTTTTATTTTTTTTCACAATATTAGGCTTTTATTTATTAATAATTTCACACTTGCCACCAAACAAATGGTTGTTTTAATGCAAGTATGTGTCGAAAGTGAAAGTGTGCTTCGTCTGGGCATTATCTATCAGATGTTTAAAAGTTGTCCGTGGATCTTATGCGCCATATTATTCAGTCACTGCAATAGGAATAGCAAGACATAAGCGTCTACGGATCTTCACAATTTATTTCCAAATTCCTACTGAAGGGAAGTTTTCAGTTTGTGTCTGATGAATAATTTTTTTTTCAAAGCGTATTGTTTTCAAAGGATATTTGCTTTCAATAAATACCTAATAAATTGCAGAGTAATTGCCAAACAGTCATCGGGTTTTGAAAGGTTTAAATGACTTTACAAATATTAATCACATGTATCGATGCTAATCGGGTAAGAAAAAGCAGATGTTAAATTTTTATTTCCATACTTTTATTTTTTCCACGTAAACCAGTAACGAGGGGTGGGCAAGAGGTGTATAAATGCTACATAGACAATAATTTGTAATTTTGTACGTTTTTAAGCCCAGAAGATGAAAAATTTAATTTGGTTGGAGACCAAAAAATAAATATGCTTCGGGTACCATTTACCCTCGTTACGCCACTGATGTTAAGCCATCAGATGAAGCACAAACGCATTTTCGCGTCCGCAGTGAAAGAAAAGTTTCTTTTATCAAGAGAAGTTTGCTTAGCCAATGTGTTGCTGACAACTTAGCCATTTTTGTGGTCTCCGAAAATCCCCAGTTCTAACTACACACCTACAGTTTTTGCAGATAAAATCAAATTTGTATTTTATTTTAGCTGCCATTAATTAGGAATTATAAAAAAATAGTGTTCCGGAAAGCTATCTAATTTTTAACGAAATTTTTAAATTTTGTTTTCCGTGCCCGATATTCTGGGGTAATTCTTAGGTGTTCTAAAACTTTTTGTCACCCAATCTTCCCCATTATTATTTTCTTCTTTGGGGTTACAATGAAATGATTAATATGACGCATTTTCGGAGTTCTTTGGTAGGTTGCGTTAAAAAATTGTAAAAACCTCCCCTTTCTTTTTTTTCACTTCACCCCTATTTTGGTGAAATCGACTCCACCTGGCTCGAAGCACGGAGAGTTTCCGTATCTGAGAATGATCAGCGTCATTGAGTTGAATACTATAAAACTTCGATTAACTGTCATTTGTATCTTTATGGAATGATAAATGTTATTTTCCAATATACTGTTCATCAACGGATTCCGAATCTAGCACTTTTGGACGATTTTACACTGGAAAGGGTTGCCAGGCAATGAGTCGTATGAGCGCATTTCCGGAGTTCTTTGTTAGATCATGCTAAGTAAAATGTAAACATCTCCCCTTCCATTCTTCACTTTTCCCCTATTTTGATGAAAATAACTCCGCATGCGCAAAAGCGCGGAGGGTTTCGGAATCCATTGCTAAATAATCTCAATTATCTGGGATGATTTCTTTGGGTCAAGAAAATAAAAATTACTGTGTAACTGGTAGGTTGCTGACAACCCCCGGTTAACCGAACTGAAGGGGGGTGGGAGCAGTTTCGGATAACGATTTTTTCGGTTAATCCATGAACCGAACATCTATTACTATTTTGTATCTAATTACAGTATGTAATTCTGAAACGTTTCGAGTGTGAAACAAATTCAAAACTCTCTTTGTAGGGTACGCTTATGTCCTTTATCGGAATTTACCCTCCATCGGGCGCAATATATTGAAATCTCGCATAACGAGCATAATTACTTCCAGAAGCTTACTCGTTATGCGAAACAATTGTTCCCATAGAAATCGGTGTAAAATACGATAATGCTTTCCATACCGAAAAAAATGTTAAAAAAATTGTATGTACTAGGGGGGGGGCTCTGCCCCCTGCTTGCTAAAGTTCGCCAACCCCCAGGAGGATTGCAACGCAAACCCTGCTCGCTACTCTCTCTACAGTGAAGACACTGCATGTCCTAGCACAATTATTTTAAAATCTTTATATATAATATCTATGAATCAGCTTTATTTTGCTTCTGATGCTTTAACTTGAATCAGCACAATAAAAATTTTTTGCCTCAAAAAAGATGTTTTTCTTGAAATAAAACTTTCAAAGAAAATGATTAAAGTGCGTAAATAAACAAATAAGAGTTGCAAAATTAAAACAAATATAATTATTCTAAAAATTAATTCTAAAAACAAATTATATTTATTATTATTATTAATAAAGAGATTGTGGTGTGACATCTTTGCAATATGAACATAAGAAAAGACAATTTTATTAATAAATAAAAATCTTAAGACATCCTAGCACCTAACCCTTAAGCATCCTTAATAATCACATCCTAGCACCATGCAGCAAGTCCACTGGGATCAAGACAGCCCGGACTTTGACCTAGGGATTTTCACAGATGGTTCCAAGCTCGATGGCCAAGTTGGAGCTGCATTTAGCGTTTTCGAACCACACCATTCTGGAGACTTCCAGTATAGACCCGACAATCACCGCTCAGTGTTTCAGGCCGAACTCACAGCCATCAAACAGGCACTTCGATGGAAAAAAGACAACAGACCACACACCATCTGTTCACTGACAGCATGAGTTCACTGAAAGCTCTCCAGAAATTCACGCCAAAAAACAACCTAGTAGAAGACATCAACAACCTGCTAGACGGAACCATCTCCCTTCACTGGGTCAAAGCCCACATCGGAGTTGCTGGTAACGAGGTAGCGGACAAGGCCGCAAAATCAGCGAGTAACAGACCATCGGTTGATCTGCATCTTGGGATTCCAGGAAGGTCTTTCAAAACATCAATCCGGCGCCTTCTTCTTCAGGAATGGCAGAATCGCTGGAACGATGACAACGAGAAAGGAAGATTCACTTTTATCATCTTCCCAGAAGTGCAAACCAACAGATGTGTTGACAGCCACCTTCTCTCTCAAATCGTAACGAACCATGGCATCTGTCCCCAATACCTCAAGAAATTCAACCTTCGAGCCTGCAACTGCCGTTGTGGTGAGGACACAGATGATGGAATCCTGCATTACATCTACTTGTGCCCGCTACTCAGTAGCCAACGATATCTAATTCGCCCAGGACTCTCCATCCCTCATTTGCTGCAGGACAAACTTAAAACAAACGAAGCTAAGTCGATTCTCCTTTACCTGTTTAATCACCAGCAGGACATTTTTGACCAGGACACAGAAGAAAGCTTTTAGGGCACTGTGAACTTTCAAAACGCTTTCTCAGTGGCATTGACTCTCACTTTCATTTCACTGTAAATATCATCTTCCACCATTGAACTTTTGGTCATGAAGCTGATAGCCATCAATATGCTTTTTCCCCCATTCATTGTATTGTATCCCAATTAGTATCACCATGTACTCCTTTCATCCTCAATATTTTTGAACCACATTGAAAATCGCCTGTAACCAGCACCTTTTTCCTCTGTCGCCGCCTCATAGCCTTCTGTATGGGCTAGGCCATGTCTTTTATGTAAATTTTTGTTCCAAAATAGATATAATAAAGTCAAGGTGTGCCGGTGGACCTTATGGATCTACAGAGGAGGTGAGTGTTTTTAGATCTTTCGGTTGTTGGAGGTTTTGCGGCTTATGTCATCCAGACCACTGCATCACCCTCCTTTGTTTTCAGGCTTTTTATCTACAGTTTTTTTGTTTTTTTTTGCAGAACTAGACAGCCAAGCACCCAGCACATAGATCGTCTTAGAGCTCCCTGACATAGGTCGGGTCTCTGTCAAAATTCAAAATTTATACTGAAGAGCTTTTGCCGGTGTAACGCCAAAGATGGCACACACCATATTCCCATCCGTATTACCTTATTCAAGAAGGAATATAATTTTTTTGGCCTGAACCTTAGCCTACCTTATTTGCAGGTACGATGCGTTCGAATAAAACGTTATTTGTAGGCACTGTGCGATAGAATAGAATGTTATTTGCAGGAACTACATGGGCACATGAAACGTTATTTGCAGCTACTACACGGGCAGATGAAACGTTAATTTCAGGTAGAGTAGTAACAATATCGTAATTAATATTGTTAACATCCATTAATTTTAATTTAACCATTCTAAAATTAATCACTTCCCTTCTTGGGGAGGCTAAAAAAGTGGATTATATCGTTGAAAAAAAAACTCTCGCTTTCGCGATTATTTCCGATCAGTACAATACCTGTTTTTAGGATTTGCGATTTCAGAGGCATTTCGGTTAACACGACTTCGATTAACCGGGGTTTTACTGTATTTATTTGTATTCTTCAAGAAATATTCTATTCAAGATTTGAATGCAAGCATCACAGAGATTCAGTGTGTGTTCTACAACTCCCCCCGCCTGCACCGATCACTCCACTGCACGCAAATGGCCTGGTGGAGCTCCACGCCATTCCATTTTTTACTCCATCCCATTTTGGCAGGCCTTGCACGGGCTCTTTAACGCAATGCAAATCCATGAGCTTACTGGCACTCCAATCCACTACTGCACCTACTACTCCCCCCCCCGTCTACTCTGACTTCCCCTAGAGCGAGAAAGCCTCCTCCCACGTATCAAAACCGTTCGCATTTCAGCATTTATGGCCTGGCAATTGAAATAGATCGGTTTGATATCCGAACTTCGCTGCAAACCGCTGCATTTTTTATTAGTTTTCGCATTGACGGCCAGTATTGGCGATGAGCTACAGAATTTCCAAAGGTTATATAAAAAGCTCAACTAAATACATGTAAAATCTATTCTCTGTTTTCTTTTTTTCATGTTTTATGCAATTATAAATTATTATGAATCATCATATTAATATAGCTGTTCCAAGTTTTAGTCTGGTTATGGTATTTGCAATGCCACTTTTATCCAGCAATAGCAATGTCCGGAGGTCAAGAAATCCTTTAATCCACAGAAAATAAACGCTGAATTTGCCTGGAGCTCTCGTGCCACGTTTTTCTTAGATTAGACGCCTTAATTGCCACTTGTTTGTATATATTTTTTTATAAATAGAAATGTGAAGAAGTACGCTAATAGCGATACATCCTGCTTAACAAATAAAGCTTTCGAACTTCCCCCTTACAAATGACTTATAGATACGATCTCTAAGTTTTAAAGCTTTGCAGAGATGAAACCGTTGAAAAGAGGGGCATTCTTTTCTAACTGCCTTCTATGTGAGAGTTGATCGCAATACTACTAAGTACTATAGGTCTGTTTTAATCTTTGGGTAAGATTCGATATTTATCAGTGTGTTTCTCCTCCGGCCTGTGAAAGGCCATACACCCTTTTGGGTAGGCTGGGCCGGGGTTTGTTGTAAATTTAAAAAATATTATCAGTGACCCTATGTAGAAAATTGCATTTACTATTTTATTTTATTTAGGTTTCAAAGTCGCATTGTGAGGAATCTTGATGAATGATGTAATTTCGAAGTGAGCCCTGGCAATAGAAAAGACGGCAGAATAGCGACATTCTTTCCAACAACGACAAAAAAGACTGGAAAGAAGATGAGACAGTTCGAAGATCCACACATCTGGGCTGCATCATCATGTAAAATATCTTGGGTCGAATTCGGCTCTACGAAATGGAAAAGATCAACTTGTCCTATTTAAATATGTTTAAAACTTTTCGTTTAATATGTATAATTCTGTATTAATATACACTTGTGTATTAAAAAATATCTATAAACATACTGAAAGGAAAATTTTTATGACTTAATCAGTAAAGCATATTCCCAGCAACAAAATCTGAAGACATGTCTGTATTTTGACATTCGGTACAAAGGCCAAACTTTGTGTATGCACAGAAAGAAAATTAATTTGTATGAATGTCTAAAATTCATATATCTGAACTGACACTAAAGAGGTACTGCCTGTGTGTTTGTAATGAAATAGAGAATTTTTTTAGGACGAATTAATTTTGAAAGGGATTTTTTCTTACATGTGCATTGGAAGAGCGATATTCCTGTGGATTATGTAGTCGAGCGTTTTCTCAGGAGTAACATTTAAGACAGCATGTGCCAACAGATGAAATAAAGAAAGTCTGTGCATACGACTATTCCAATAAGGCTTTTTCTCAAGAGCAAAATTTGAAGGCACATTTAAGACGCATACAAAAGAGAAACCATATGCATGTGACATTTGTAAGAAAATATTTTCTCAGCGTTCTTAATTAAAAATACATTTAGGGACACATACGAAAGAAAACCCGTTTGTATGTGACGTTTGTAATAAAGCATTTTCTCATCGATCGACTTTAAGAAACCATTTATGGACACATACGAAAGAGAAACCGCATGCATATGACATTTGTAATAGAACGTGTTCTCGGCGTTCTTATTTAACGACACATTTACGGTGGCCTACGAAATAGAAAGCCTTTTTATGTGAAGTGTGTAATGAAGCATTTTCTGATCAGTCAAATTTAAGAAGTCATTTACGGACGCATACGAAAGAGAAAACGTTTACATGCGACTTTCGTCAAAAAACATTTCTCGCCGTTCTAATTTACTAACACATTTACGGGTGCATACAAAAGACAAACCGTATGCATGTGACATTTGTAAGAAAACATTTTCTCAGCTTTCTACATTATTGACGCACATACTAATGCGAAACCGTATGCATGCGACATTTGTAATAACACATCTTCTCAGCATTCTCACTTAATGAGACATTTACGGACGCATTCGAAAGAGAAGCCGTTTACATGCGACATTTGTAATAAAACATTTTCTTGTTATTCCAATTTAAAAATACATTTACGGGTGCATACGAAAGAGAAACCGTTTGCATGAGAAATTTGTCAAAAAACATTTTCTCAGCGTTCTGTATTAACCATACATTTACGGACGCATACGAAACAGACTTTTATCATGCTTTAAACAAGTCCGGATTTAGATAATTCTTCGCCCTAGGTCAAAAATATATTGCGCCCCCTCACCAATAAATAATAAAAATTTAATTTATTATACAATATTTTAGCTTTGAAACATATAACCACTTGGTACAATCTTTGAACCTTTCTAACAATAGCACCTACAAAAAAGAAAATACTTCATCGAATTTCTTGAAATCGTTTGATGTATTTACTAGAAATTCTTCATTTTTCTGTGAATAGGCATTGAAGTCGACAGATCTTATTAAATTTATTACAATGAAAAGAAGTGCAAGGGCGAGATATGATAAGGTCCACAGAAGACAAAAATAAATTGCAAAATATATTTAATGTAACAAATGCAAATTTGAAAATTTATACCAGCATTTTATATGGCCTTTTCAAAATATTACTTAAAAATGTGTATATATTTGGTTGGTTTTCTTTTAGTTATCGGCCCCAGGCCATAGCCTAGGTTGGCCTAATTTTCTATAAAGAAAATTATTCCCTTGCTTTTAAATATGTGCTTTTACTTTTGTCTCTGTTAGTTACAATTTATTTTAGTCCTGTTAGTGTTAGGTGCCATATTGCAACAACACGACTATAAATAAAAACATTAAATTGTTCTTATATTTCTGGAATTTTATAGGGTGTCCACACATATCGTGGTCCAATAGCTAATTTCTAAACCGTTAGAAATAGACATATGTTTCCAATTGGAAAAATGCTTTAAATAAAGGGAAGAATTGTGTTTTATGAGTCACTAAATATATTTCTGAAAAAATTACGAATTTTAGCTTTCTATACGGTTCGCTGGTCCTACCAGTCATATTTAATAAATATTCTTGGCAATATAACATTTTAAACAAAAAAAGTCCACTCTTCAGTGACTAAAACTAAGCGAGTTATGGAGCTTTGAATTTCATGATTTTTAACCAATAAGCAGCTTAGTCGAGCAACTGCTGCGCATTGATTGGTAAGACCAAAAGGAACATCACCCCACCCTGCCTAAATTGATAAATCGTCTGCAAGACGGCTATTGAAATGGTGTAAAGTGATCCAAGTCAGCGATGTTCAAAGTTCCATAACTCGGTGTGTTTTAGTTGCAAAAGAGTGGAACTTTTTTTTGTTTAAAATGTTAGTATCAAGAACAATTTTCTAAATATGAAAGATAGGACCGGGGGACTGAATAAAAAATTAGACTTCGTAACTTTTTCACGAATATATTTATTCAATTCAAAAAACATATCTCATAGTTCTTCCCTTCATTTAAAGCATTTTTCTAATTGGAATTATATGACTATCTTTAACGGTTTAGAAATTAGCTATTGGACCACGATAAGTGTGAACACCCTGTATACTTTAACAATGTATTACGATATGATATAAAATTTTTGTATAATCTGGATATCTTTGTTCTAATAAATTCATAATGATTTGTAATGAACGAATGTTATATTGTAAAAGTAAACAGTCAGATTTGAAAAGGTTGATGTATTTGAATATGCATATTACTTTTTTAACCTACCAAAATAATCTATTCTGTATTAGTAGATATTGTTATAAATTAATATGTATTAATGTAAACCCACTTATATGTTTCCTGCCCATTCAAATCAATGCAATTCATAAAATAGTCTTGAAGGGATATATATATATTTGGGGGGGGGGGGTTGTACTTAATTCTTACCTTGTTTATGTAATATACCAAATATTTGGATTTTTTGTTTTTATGATTTATTCAATAAAATTGTTCTGTATTCAGTATTATATTTGTTATTCAGCCAAATCACTATTCGTTACATCACTAATTTTTGTTTAATGTTGATTTTTTTAAGATGCATATTACTTTTTTAATCTACCAAAATAATGTATATTAATATGTAGTTATAAAAATTACTTTAATATGTATTTGTGTAAGCCCACATAAAAGTGTTTCCTGTCCAAAATTTAAAAACTTGACAGGACTAAGTACATTGAAATCAATGCAATTCATAAAAAACTTTCAATTGTGTTCATTTAATCTGTATGTATTCTGAAATCTAGCAAGAGTTCAGCTAGTATAAATATAAGAAAAGGAATCAGAACGTAAAATGCTACAACACTGTTGCATAATTATCTTACAGTTATTGACTATTCATAAGCAAAAGATTATCCTTTCTAACTAGAAGTTCAAAACGAATATAAATAGTAGGACTGCTCGAAAAAATTGAAGTATCTTACATCCTTTTGCGGTAGGGCGGAAAAGTAGTAAACTTGCATCATTAAAAAGTGTGCAAAATCTTATAACTCTGAATTGATAACTTTTGTTGCCTCGATGGGCCAAAAGAAGTGAAAATTGGACTAAAAATGGTTCAAATTCAAAAATAAATGAATAATCACAGATTTCGTTAATCG
>BGPR01002072.1:132226-153185 GCA_013235015.1 Araneus ventricosus
TTGCAGTTGAAGTTTAGAAGTTGCAGTGAAATAGCAACTAGGGATAATGCATAGAATCAAGATATCTTGAAAATAGGTTGCCGAATTCCAAATGAAAAAGATTTATCACAGAAACTCACAAATTTTAGAACATCGAGAGTTTTTACTAAATTTAGAGTGAATAAATATGCAAAAATTTAATCAGGCCTTTCACTGAATCTGTAAAAAGATGCATTCTGCATTTAAACAATTTAAGAATAGCGTTTACACATTTTAATCAGAAACTTTCGGAAACCTAATTTTTTTGTATTAAAAATGGATTCCGCATAATTTTTTACAGTGTCTTATTTACTATTATATCGTGATTATTTTATGATTAACTTTATACTGTTGTATTTTTTTTCAAAACTTTTGCTGCTCGGATAAAATTATGGACAATCAATCTAAATCGAAAATAACGGTTGAATTTTAGAAAATTTAATCCAGAACTTATTGACCAGTTTTGCTGTTGTATAAAAGTCAGAGTGAACTGTGACTTTCCTTTATAAATTCGTGAATTCACATTTAAACAGATAACTTCAAACTCTATCTTTAAAATTAAATGAATAGAAATATGCAAAAAATAATACTAAACGCTGCAGAACAAATACTTCGCAATAAAATTCTGACATTTCATTGAAATCAAAGATCATTTAAAAAGACCAAATTTTTATTTAATTTTTTTAATTATAAGATAACAGATTTTTATAAAAAAATTGTAGTTATCTCACGAAAGTATAATTACAAATATAAAGCAAACTTTAATTATATTAATATTTGATGTGTACAAAAAACTAAAGCAAAATCCAGCATTCCTAAAATAACCTGTAATTTATTTGTGTATTCATTATAATGATAAATTATTTATTAAATTAACATTAAGATATGAATTTATATAGATAACAGGTTACTCAGTAAAATCAATTCTATCTGTAAATTCAGGCAAATTAAATATTATGAATTTTTTTATAGAATAATATTTTTTTCTGCAAGTTAATGGTAAATTAATAAAATATTAAATTACGTAATTACCAATCGACGGTCCGGGATTAAAAAAAATGAAAGAGCGAAATTTTGGCACCGATTTACAGCTTAATAAAAATTTATGAAATTATACATATAAATAATTTTTAAGTTTAATACTGTTATTACAATTAAAAATGTTGAATTACGCAAATAAAAGAAACGTTTAGTTATTTAAAGCGTCTTGTTACAGTAACTTTTTCTCTCAATTACATTTGATATTTCGATCCGGACCCAGGAACGGAACTACGATCCGAATCGAGGAGAGAACCAAGACGGAAATTCGAAGTGAACGTTTTACAAAAATTAACTTGGCGGTCATTTGTCTCGATGCAAACCCAAAAATTCGAGAAGCTAAGTTGTTGACAATAGGCGACAACTTTAGACTGCATTTCGAACGACCTGGAAGGAAAACAGCTGAATACTATTAAGTAAGCAGTAATCAATTCATATTTATTTCTCATTATAAAGTATTCAAATAAGACGTAATGTATATAACTCGCTATCTTGATGTAAATAAATATATGATGGTTAAGCTTAAGAACGATGTATAGTACCGTCGCCAATTTCGCAATGCTTTCGCCAATCGTTAAGAGGGACGGGACGCCTACAGTTACATCTTAACTATGTTAAATGTACTACCAAGTTTGGCAGGTTATCGCTCGAAAAATCAATTTTGTGTGATGTTACAAATTTCACAGCTGTTGATTTTGTTTGTTAAATCATTCGTCATTCTAGGCCAAAATAAAGTGTCTCTTGCTCTTCTTAGTGATGCATTTATACCAAGATGAACTTTGACATCATTTCAGTTCTCATGGAAGTTGGTAAGACAATTCTGTCACCTTTATATATTATGCCATCTTGAATACTCAATTCTCTGTGAGTCCAATATTCCCTTGCAAGTAATGACTTTTCTTCTTTCTCTGGAGACGAACCTTCCAAAATTAATTTCTTGACTTGTAAAGTTACATCTTGCATAGTTTCATTTCTTAACCTATTATATGTAGACTCGGACACATTAAGAACATCTTTGTTTCGCATGCTGCCTAATTCCTCATAAATACCATCTACTTGAAATATGTTGTCATTTAAATTTTTTGTCTCATAATGAGAAAATGATGCTCTCGAGAGAATATCTGCTATATACATTTTTTCACCTTTTTTGAAAACAACATTTAAATTGTATTTCTGCAAACGAAGAAGCATTCTTTACAGTCTTCTAGGAGCTTTCAATAATTCTTTCTTGAATATAGTTTCTAGAGGTTTATGATGAGTTTCTAATTTAATTTGTTCTTTTCCAGAAACGAACTGGTGAAACCTTTCACAAGCAAATACAATTTGGTCACAGAGAGATGAATAGTAAATAAAAGCAGTGTTTAGGGATTGCTGCTTCAAGTCCCAAAAAACTTTAATTCAAGTAGTGTTTGAACTTTTTAATGAATAGCCTTGAATGATAATAGCCTTTGTAGCTGAAAATCCCACTTCTGACACCATGTTTGATATAGATATCTCATCGATTAGTGAGATGCAATATGTATAAATAAATAGAATAGAATTCTTAATAAAACGTTTATTATCAGCTGTTTACAGTTCTCTTAACATAATGTTTTCAGTCCTTAATCTTAGATTTTTATAAATTAACTGTTGCCACTTAATATAATTATAAACCTACTTATTTCATAAAACTAACAGACACGAATTGTTGAATTTTTATTCAAAACATTTAATGCGGAAGCACTTCTTATCTTTTTATGTCCTACAATCATTTTATATAAGTTTATTAATGAATAATAAAAATAATAACAACTGCAATCAACTACAATTAATTTCTACTCAAATGTGTTGATTATTTTTTGTTCTAATGATATGAAGTAGACAATTGCATGGTTTAGTTATTATTTTTTTTCATTTAAGGAAAGAAAAATTTCGTTATATGTTGGAAAATTATACGGTGATTCTGTTATGACTGATGACATAGGTGAGTTATTACTGTTTTATTTTATAATTTTGTTTCAACTTTTATCGTTAAAGAAGAACTGTTTGAGGTTAGATGATCAAGCTAAATGTATTTTTATGTTCTACTGCTCTCACACACATATATCTGTTGGAATATGAAATAGGCAGGAATTTTACTACTATTTGAGTTAGTTTTTGAATACAATAATCATCTGCACTTAAAATCAGGGTTGTCGATTTTTTTGATTTTTTTCAAAAAAATCGATTTATTTGATTTAAATCGGATTTTTTTTATTTAAATCAAGATTTTTTTTATTTTAATGATTTTTTTAAAAGTACATATATATATTGAACATTTGTATATTAGACAATGAGTCCTACAGTCATAGAATTATATATATATAACAACATACCAGTCATTAAGCTGTACTTTCTTTTTAAAAAAATAAATTAAAAAAATTAATTCAAAAATGTAACAACTGTTGAAAAAATATTTGTGAAATATAAAAATAATATACTTTTGAGATATAAGACAATTTTATTAAGGAAAAATATAATAAAAATTGTCATTTCTTGACTATAGATATATTATTGTATGTTAGAATATTGGAGAATTTTACCCTCAGCTGTTCATTTGTTTCATTACAAACACAAGTTTTGAAGCTTTCTCTAATCCTAATTTGTTTCACCCAAAACATGAAATAAAAATTTTTTAGATAAAAGTTTTAAATTCAGGCTTCAAGGTGCGTTGAGTCGCCATCAGAAATACCTGTGTGCCAAATTTCATGACTGTAAGTGTCCTAGATTCGTCTGGACATTGCGCACACGCTCACAAACATTGCCTTTTATAAGTATAGATCATAGTTTAAATTGCGCTATGTAGATGTTTGTATTTCTTTTGGAACATTTATATGCATTACTTAATTATCTTACATTTGAACATTATTGCAATTATAAACACTATTTAGTTTTCTCCAGTATTAAAGTGAAACTCACTACACTTTACTATGTTCTTTCTTTGTAAACATGATCCTTTCACAATATTTATTTTATTTTATAAAAAAATGAAGCAACTCATACTTTGCATTTTATTGTGTTGCTCATTAGAGATTTATTTAACCCTTTGCTGCGAAGTGAGCCAGTTAATGGCACACCTAATTTCACTCGCTTCTCAACCGTTAAATTCAACTATAAATGGAAAATAATAGGTTTAGGATAGGGCTAATAGTACTCCTTTTGGAATGTATATAGCAGTCTTATGAAATTTTGTTTCGGAATAGGAATTATTAGGAATAGGAAAATTCCTTGACTCGGAGATAAGAAATTTTTTAGTTCTGGACGTTTAACAATTTTAGCAAAGTAACTCGAAAATTTTGCTCCAATATTATTGAAGTTTTAATTTATAATTTTCTGTAAGATTCAACAATAATTATTGAGTGTATCAAGGTGGCTGTATCTAAGGGGGTTCTCATGAGGGGGGTGACTCGAAAGGGGGACGACCCCCCCTCGGAATGAAGTAAGTTTTTTAAAAAACTTTTTTTGTAGATTCTATGTCTAGACAATAAACTAAACCCATTCACGATGTTTTCTCATCATATTTTCAAAAAATTATTGCCTTGTGCCGGTGTTCTCAAAAATAAAGATATGGAAAGTACTCTAGTTACATCAATTCGATAAAATATTTGTTTTGTTCTATATATTATTTCTTTAAATATACATTTAAAAATACTTTAAAATCACTATTTAAAGATACATGAACAATTTTGTTTCATTAAAGCAGTTTAACTTGATATTTAAAATAAAGTGATTTAAATCAGTGATTTTTTTTAAAAAAATCAGTTGATTTAAATCGCGATTTAAATCAGTGATTTTAATCAACTGATTTAAATCACTGCAACCCTGCTTAAAATATAAAAATATTTTTTAAACTTTGAAAAGTGTTTAAGTAATCAGCTTAAACATAATTTATTAAATACTCAGGAAAAATTCATTTATCTAATATACGCTTCCTAGGAAGTTATTATTTTTTTTAAATGAAAAATAAAATGCATTTTTTAAAAAAATTTTATCTTGCCATGAGATCTTCAATCCTTCGTCAAAATTCATTGAACCATTATGATATGTTAAAAGTATTCTTTTATTAATTCTTACTATTTGATCTATTTTTTTTTTAGTTTTATTGTTAGGTGCAATTTAAGGGTCATGTCAACTAAACACACTCTCTAAACCTCACCATCTCAGATTTTCATGAAATTTGGCACAGGTGTACTATTGATGTAGACTTAGAAAAATACCAAATTTCATCAAGAAATGTCGACTTGTTTTTGAATTACAGCAGTTAAAATTTTTAAAAATTTGCCCAAAAGCCACAAATGGAAAATTTTTTAATTGCTCTAGAAGCTCTCCTAATTGAGCTGTGATATGTGTCATTTTACAGCATTTTGCATGCTCTTTCCAGTGGTATGCAACACACTATAGGTTAAAATTCAAAAAATTTTGTCAAAATCTAAATTTAAATTTTTTCAAAAAGTACATATTTTAAAATTTTCAAATTTATTTCTCGAATAGTTTGTATTGTTGCAAATCACCTGGAAAAATATACATGAGGGATGATGATGGGTTAATTGTTAAAAAAATTTAAAACTTAAGCTTGATTTTTCATTAATACCCTGTATTTAGCTCAATATTACAAGAATGATAATTTTTACACTTACATGAAAATAGATATGAACACTGACCTGAAGAAAGAATAGAGTAATGAGTCTAAAGTAAAACTTTTCATCAACTAGTAGGATATGTTTATCATTGAAGTTTGAAAAAGCCACATTTGTTTTGCATACATCACTTTCAAGTAGAACTTAACTTCTTCCAGTGGGAGTCACAGGATTTACTTTTGTCAGAACGTCCACTATGGACACCCACAGAACATCGGTGTTTCTTGGGTATGAGAATGATGCAGATGATCCAAATGGATGAAGAAAAGTTATTTTTACTTCATCAAGTTCTTCATTTTTCTGCAAAACATAGCCGAGCCACCAGTTTCCTTCATAGACAGCGGTGACATAGCCTGATATGTCTTCTATTTTAAGTTTGTCTGGAGATTTTGACACTTCCTTTTCCCAACCCTGCAAATCATCTGAAAAGTATTTCACCAATAATGATGATGTAGTTTTGGGAATGAATGCATGGTAATGCTGCGTTCCTTGGATAGTCAATGCTTGATCAAAGCGATTTTTCAAGAACAATTCTGATTCAGCATATTACTCTTGGGTTGAGTAGGTAAAGTCTACCTTGGTAATGTTTTCTACCGCCCACTCAAAAAGTTGTCGTAGGGTTTGAATTTGATTTTCATATGGTCTTTGCAAACTAGCACGAGCTACCAATCTCTTTACTGACCCCCTATTCCGTCGCAAGACCCTTTTCCATGTGCTGTGACCAAAAAGTGCGACTCTCCTTTCACTTTAAAATCTTCCTCATGAAAGCAAAGGTTCAAAAAGTTTTTCTTATTTTTGTATTGGGTAGCAGACCTGTCTGAAAAATAAAAAAAAAACTTGTCTGGAAGTTTTTGAAATTTGTATATCAGAAAGGATACGAGTTTTTTTTTTTAAAGGTGTAAACAGCAACTGTGTTGTGCTCTAGGCAATCAGAAACAACTACATAACTAACATGTTCAACTCTGTTTTCCTGTTTGAAATATGTTACAAAAGGATGGAATGTGACCTGTTGGCTTGTCCAGTGATAGCTCTGTGCTTCGTCTTGTAGCACTATGCTATAATTTTCAGAAAAATCACAGGTGACAACAAACTGATTCTTTGAGATTTTCTTTTCTGTAGTTAAAGAATACTCTCTGTTATTTGGCAATGAAGTCACGCCGAACCAAAGAGGACAACTTGCTGCAGAATAAATCAATAAATTCTTCTGAAGATTTTTCTAAAATCTCTAGGTTACAATGGTCAACTGAAATCCATTGGCGTAATTGAACTTGTTCAATGAAATTTTCATCAAAGGATTCTTGCAAAATTATACGTAACTCAGTTTCACCTGGACAGTAAGCATAGTTCCCCATGTTGCAACCAATTGCTGATAGGTTACAAAGCACTTTTGCTAGGCATTGCTTGTAATTTTTTTATGTTGCCATTTGTTAAAGTATTCAGTTTAGCATTTTCTATCATTAACTTTACATTTTGGTGAGTACCATTTGTACCAGTTTTACATCAATACCTTTTCACAGACCACATTTATTTTACCGTAACATTTTTAATTGTTAAAGTTTATTAATATTATTTTATTAACTTTCATAAGAATAAAGTTAAAAAGTATGAGCACATTAAATTAAAGTTCTTAAAGTATGAGCTAAGTATTGCCAAAGTACACATCTGTACAATTTAATTATATTAGACTCATTACTGTATTCTTTCTTCAAGTTGGCATTCATATTTTTTTCATGAAAATGTTAAAGATTAGCATTTTTTTTTGTTATTCAGCTAAATACAGGGTATTAATGAAAAATCAAGCTTTAATTTTAAATTTTTTTAGCAATTAACCCATCATCATCCCACATTTATATTTTTCCAGGTGATTTGCAACAATACAAACTATTCATGGAATAAATTTTAAAATATGTACTTTTAAAAAAATGTAAATTTAAATTTAGATTTTGACAAAATTTTTTGAATATTAACCTATAGTGTGTTGCATACCACTGGAAAGAGCATGCAAAATGCTGTAAAATGACACCTATCCTAGCTCTCCAGCTCAACTAGGACAGCTTCTAGAGGAATTCAAAAAATTTCCATTTGTAGTTTTTGGGCAAATTTTTAAAAATTTAAATTGTCGTAATTCAAAGACAAGTCGACATTTCTGGATGAAATTTGGAATTTTTTCAAGTCTACATCAATAGTACACCTGTGCCAAATTTCATGAAAATCTGAGATGGTGAGGTAAATTTTGCTCAAAAATTGTGTTGATTTGACATGGAAATGACCGTGCTCTGATTTTTTGGAAATACTTTATATGTAATAATATACAGTATTTTTCAAATATCAATCTTATTGCTTCCAATACTTTAAACAGTCTTAATTTTAAATACAATTAATTAAATATTTGTGCTTTAAAAAATCTTACAGATCACTTAATTATTTTAAGATATTTTATCTTAATAATATCTTAAGTCAGAAAACGTAATTTTTAAAAAATGCAATTAAAAGTTCCTGTTCATTAGGAAAACCAGGGTTTGATTATTTCATTCAATAAAATTCAAGATTTTTCTTTTCTCCGTAGCATTTCATTTTGTGTTTAACAACAATTGTGTGCTTGCAAAAGGCATTTGGAAAGGTTTTGACTTGGTCATTTTTAGCAGTATACATACGATATTTGTAAATAGTAAATGTCACCTAGTAAGAGAATATAGTGTCCAAATAAATATTCTCTGACCTGTGTTTTGTTATTTTAAATTCGGAAATTGTTTAGCAAATTTTGGTTTATTTACTCTGGAAATAGCTTTATTTTTTATGTACCTATGTTTATCTTAATAAATTCGAACTTTTTTCACTTTTAGACACTAATAAATAAATCAGGGCAATTGCTTTAGAAATAAATTTCATTAAGTTTAATTAAATTAAGAATTCTTTTAAATTTTAATAAATATAATATATTACGTATTTACAGCATGTTATCTAGATGAGTAAACTCTTGAAATAAAAAAATGAGAACTCTTAAATGATCATGTTTTTATGACGTAGCAATTGTTTTAAAATGGTACCTGTATGCTCCTTAAAATTTAAAATTATATTTTTGCATCAAATTTGTCTTTGCGTCCTATAATCATATACAACGGTAAAAAATGGAATTTCTAGAAAATGCTTTACTGTAATTATAAAGTGCTATCACAATTTGTAAACAATCCCTATATGATCAATAAGGGTTTGAATGTTTGAAACATAATAATAAGCAAATTAACACTTGCTTACAATAAGGGCAGCGAAATGTGAACCTTCTTTCTCGCCTGTTCTGGGTTTTAAAATAACTAGATTTCAAAGCACTGTGGGTTTCAGAGGGTTAAGGCATTGAAAAGTGTGTATCATTATTTCTAGCTGGCAATCAAAGCTGTTAGTGAATTAAAAAAGAGTTGAAATGTATGTAACTTTTCTTTTATGGAATACAATGCCTATTTTATAAGCATTAAAGGTGAAATCTATTTTTATATCATTGATAATAATATATGATCCTACTACACTTGAAACTTATTTAGATTATTAAAGTAGGAACAATATTTTTAACATCTGTGCTCTGTATCTGTTTCTAAATTTTTTTTCTCCCTATCAAACTGAAATTACATTCTTGATTCTTCCTTAAATACAATTCTGAAATCGGTTTCATAATTTTAAAGTAGTATATTGCAGATTTTACTATTATAACTACTAACCAGATACTTTTACAAAAAAAAAATTATCATTCTAATAATGCTTTTGAAAAATGGAATTTTAATTGTGTACATATCTGTTTTGGAATTGTTATTTTCACTCATTTGCAATCCTGTTATGTTAAAAATTGCTTTCCTTGCTGAGAATTATGTCCAATAAATGCAATACATTGATTTTTTTAAAAAAATCATCCAGAATTATCAGAATATGATTCTTTAGTGCTAATTAACATACACTTTTATCTACTTTGTAATTTACTTTTTTCTTTCTTTTTTTCCTTTATATGTAAAGTTCAAGTTTTTTTTAATTATCTTGTAAATGTTCCAACCATAATATTTAAAACTGTATAAAATTATAATACCAATTTGTATAACATGTTTCCTTTTTACATTATGACAAGTAACATTTCTAAATGCAATTCAACCCAATTGTAATATGTTTACATGTTTTTTTTTTATGTTCATTTAAAATTACTTTCTTCTGTGTTCATTAAGTTCAATCATGAATTAAGTATATTGCTTTAAAAAGACATTACTGTCACTGAATGTAAACATTGTATCAGGGTTGCGGTGATTTAAATCAGTTGATTAAAATCACTGATTTAAACCGCGATTTAAATCAACTGATTTTTTTAAAAAAAATCACTGATTTAAATCACTTTATTTTAAATATCAAGTTAATCTGCTTTAATGAAATAAAATTGTCCATGTATCTTTAAATAGTGATTTTAAAGTATTTTTAAATTATATTTAAAGAAAGAATATATAGAACATAAAAAAATATTTCATTGAAATGATGTAACTAGAGTACTTTCCATATCTTTATTTTTGAGAACACAAGCAAATTAGATTTTAACCCTTTGCGGCACAAGGCAATAATTTTTTGAAAATATGATGAGAAAACATCATGAATGGGTTTAGTTTATTGTCTATAGTTGTTATATCTACAAAAAAAGTTTTTAAAAAACTTGTTTCATTCCGAGGGAGGGGTCTTCCCCTTTTCGAAGTCACCCCCCCATGAGAACCCCCTTAGACACAGCCACCTTGTACTCTAAAAAATTATTGTTGAATCTTACAGAAAATTATAAATTAAAACTTCAAGAATATTGGAGCAAAATTTTCGAGTTACTTTGCTAAAATTGTTAAATGTCCAGAACTGAAAAATTTCTTATCTCCGAGTCACGGAATTTTCCCAAAGTTTATCTCTAATAATTCCTATTCTGAAACAAAATTTCATAAGACTGCTATATACATTCTAAAAGGAGAACTATTAGCCCTATCCTAAACCTATTATTTTCCATTTATGGTTGAATTTAACGGTTGAGAAGCGAGTGAAATTAGGTGTGCCTTTAACTGGCACACTTCGCCGCAAACGGTTAAATAAATCTCTAATGAGCAACACAATAAAATGCAAAGTATGAGATGCTCCTTTTTTTAAAAAACAAAATAAATATTGTGAAAGGATCATGTTCACAAAGAAAGAACATAGTAAAATGCAGTGAGTTTCATTTTAATACTGGAGAAAACTAAATAGTGTTGGGGACAACAAAGTTTTTATATTGCAATAATGTTCAAATGTAGGATAATTAAGTAATGCATATAAATGTTCCAAAAGAAATACAAACATCCACATAGTGCAATTTAAACTATGATCTATACTTATAAAAGGCAATGTTTGTGAGCGTGTGCACAATGTCCAGACGAATCTATCACACTTACAGTCATGAAATTTGGCACACAGGTAGTCCTGATGGTGACTCAATGCACCTCGAAGCCTGAATTTAAAAATTTTGTCTAGAAAATTTTTTATTTAATGTTTTGGGTGAAACAGATTAGGACTAGAGAAAGCTTCAAAACTTGTGTTTGTAATGAAACAAATGAACAGTTGAGTGTAAAATTCTCCAATATTCTAACATACAATAATATATCTATAGTTACGAAATGACAATTTTTATTATATTTTTCCTTAATAAAATTATCTTATATTTCAAAAGTATATTATTTTTATATTTTAGTTCACAAATATTTTTAAATAGTTGTTATATTTTTGAATTAAATTTTTTGAATTTGTTTTTTTTAAAGAAAGTATAGCTTAATGACTGGTATGTTGTTATATATATATAATTCTATGACTGTAGGTCTCATTGTCTAATATACAAATGTTACATATATATATGTAGTTTTAAAAAATCATTAAAATAAAAAAAATCTTGATTTAAATAAAAAAAATCCGATTTAAATCAAATAAATCGATTTTTTTGAAAAAAATCAAAAAAATCGACAACCCTGCATTGTATATATATATATATATATATATATATATACATGAAATGTATTCGAAATTGTAGTCGTTAAATAAAAAACAGGCCGCGTTATTAACTAATTTTCATTTATTATGGGAGAGTGACGAAATGTACGTACGTACATCTTCGTTTAAATTTTAAGCCAAAAGTGAACAGAAGATCCCTTCTTTTTCTCAGTTAGGAATTTAACAGATAGAGATGTGATCAAAGTGAAGGGAATAATAGCTATTTTTAGTATATTACGTAAGTGTTTTAGGGAAAATGCGTGGCGGCAATAAGTCGCTGATTTTGCGATTTGTGGGCACGTGGAAACGATTAAAATATTCTTTTAGTAATAAATATGCCAAAACGAGAGATTTAATATATCTCCAGAGCGGGAAATTGAACGAAACTGGAGTTTAAGAAAAGTGATTTTGGAATAGATTAAGACTTTAAAATATATAATATTAGAATTTGAAATAAAATTAGGCGAGATTATTACATACACACATATATATTAAATTTTAACATCTTCGCCTTTTAAAAATTTTTTTTAGGAATAATGAGGATAGTTTATCCATCTCATTCTTTATGCTTTAAAGATAATGTGTGCAAATATTTATGATTTTATTGAAAATTTTTTGGAAAATTTAAGATTTTTTTTCTAATTTTCTTTATATTTAGTAATTACAGATTTGAAAATAATCTGAATAACAAGATTTGGTATTATATGGTTCATAAAATTTGTTATGTAAAGTATATAAATTTGTTACTAACATTTTCACAAATGTTGTGTTTAAAGAATTATGTTTCCTTCTGTTCAACTAAAAAAAAAAAAAAATTCCTACTCAAATAATGCAAGTATTATATTTTCAGAGAACTTATATAAACAGTTATAATAGGCAAAAGTTATATAAATAAAGTAGAAGTTAATTGTTGCCCAGATAAATTCTTTTCAGATAGTTGCATATTGTTTGAAAAATTTTGCTTTTACCTCCTATTTTTTGTTTACTGGCATTAATTTGCTTTTCTCATTTGACTGTTTGACAAGAAAATGATACACAAGTTTATTAAAAAAAAATCACCATGGCACATTTTATGATTTAATTCTAATCAAGATATATATAGTTGCTCTTTGTCATGAATCTTTTATTGTCTTAATTAATTTTTTTGCTAAAATATGAAATTTGATTTCAATCCTAATTTATCAGAACCATGTTTCAATATGTATTTCCATAAGGACCCAATTTGTATATCAGGATAAATCATCTTGCGTTTTGTTCTTTCAAAAATATGATTCATTTTATTTTAAATAAAAAGAATTTTGAACCTCTAAACCGAATAATTGTAGCAATGTTTTAGGCTTAATTGCATCAGCTGTGGCATTTTATGCGCTGCGATTTTTACATCATGCAATTTTGCGAGAGAATTAGCCAGAAATTTTGAAAATCAAGATCTTGAAAATTTTGTGTGTTATCTATACTTATAAAAGGCAATGTACTTGTATTAGAGGAGTTATGGGATTTGAAGCAACAGAGGCTGTAATCCCCTAATTCCAAGCTAGACGCAGTATAGTTCGTTCCAAAACAACGATTCCATAATGATGATTAGATCATTCCGTAAAAAGTATTGCGTCAATCTGTCCATGCAAAATAAATCCGAAATTGATGGTCTTGGGCGGCGAAAAAAACACAAGTAGAGCAACAAAGGTAACAAAACGCTCGATGCCAAAAGGATGCGGCTAAGAAATATCAAAGTACTTGAGGGCATGAATGAAGGTGGTCAGATGATTCTTGTTGGTAAAGGCATGAGACAGAAGGACACCATAAGTAATGTTGGGTTCGACGATGTTCAATTTGTTCCAGAGAATAGCTCTGAAAGATGCATATTTTTTGTACTTTAGAAGGATGTGAGAAATATCATTGATTTCATTACAGAAAATGCACAAAGGGTCGGGATGAAGGTTGAATCTGTGAAGGAGACCTGGGGGTTATGATGGTTTTACTAATTATGCGTGCAATTAGCCTGTCCTGCATTCTGTTTCCAATCAATGTTTGGTATTTGCTTTTACGGTAGTTGTCATACGTTATTTGGATTGACTGTTTTTTTAAGTTGGAAATAATGTCCTCTGGGGCGATGCAATCTATGAATGGCGTGGAATCAGTAACTTGCTTTGCAAGAGAATCTGCCTTTTCATTCCAAAAGATCCCGGAATGACCAGGAACCCTTAAGAGGGAAATTTTGATTCATATTTTTTCTGACGTGAATTTTTGAAGCAAGACGTTGAATGACTTTGGGAGAATGAAAGGTTATGTTTTTAAGAGAGGATAGTGCCGAATAACTGTCTCATAGGATTAAAATATCCTTTTCAGGAACTGCTAATTCATCCAATGCTTGGCAAATCGCCAAGACTTCCGCTGTGAAAACGGAATTTAAGGGATGAATACGGTAAGAAAATCGTTGAATTTTAGAGACCAGTAATTGCCGTGTAACAGTGCGATTTCGAACCGTCAGTAGCAATAATGTAATGATTTTGGAAAAGGCTTTGGATGCATTCAGTGAAGCTAGTGGCGATTATTGAAACTGGGATTTCTTTGCTTTGAAAATGAAAGTCATTAAGAAAAATTTCACACAAGTTTGAGTTGGAGTGTGGAAGAACTGGGAGGGTTATTACATGGCCTGGAATGCAATTAAGATTATGAAAAGTGACTCTGAGGTATTCTGCATCTTTTTCAACGAGCTGTAAATTGAACTCATCATTAGTATGGGTCAAAGGAGAGAAGGGATGAGTCGCAATTTGTTTGATAAAGAATTGAATTGCTAAACGCCTGATTTTTACCGACATTATTTCCTGTCCTGCTAGCTTTAGTAGAATAATGTTAGGAGTCCAGATTGGTACTCCAAGGGCTATTCTAAGAGTCGTTGTTTGAATGACATTACAAGCTTTGAGGTGTGTTACTGAAAATTTATTAATGATAGGACAACTATAGTAAAAAAGGCTAAGAATGCTGTTATTAGCGATAGTGATTAGATGTTTGGTTCTTGGGCCATTTCTTTGGTAACTTAAAATTTTAAAACCATTAATTTTTTAAAGTGCTTTACTCCGTAAATTTCTAAGTATACGTCCATTTTGATTATTTTTAGCAAACTGGATTCCAAGATATTTTATCGATTCACTCCATGTAAGTGGAATACCAGCGTAATTTATTCGCGGAAGAGAGGTTAAATTTTTGTTTGATAAGTCAATTATAACACTTTTGTTTGGACAGATAACTAGTTTCCAATATGAGCACCATTTATATATGTTTTCCATAGTGTTTTGTATTTTAGTTTGGATATAGGCCATAGAATGGTGAGAACAGTATACAAAAATATCATCAGCAAAAATAGAACACTCAGCATTTTCGTCCAAAGTCTCAAAAAAATTAATCCTCCCCCAATTCCAAAAAGAATTGGGGAGAGGACGCTACCCTTGGGCAGACCTTTAAAAAGAATGTTTTGTATTAGAAAGAGTGTTACGCCATCTAATTTGAAAAGATCTTTCCTGCAGAAAGTGGTGCATCCATTTAGCTACTTTGCCAGTAATACCCAGTTGAAGGCATTTGTAGGTAAGTTCGTCAATGTGTGCAGAATCATAAGCACTTTTGATATCAAGGCTTACACCAACAAAACATTTTTTGTTTTTGCGGGCCTCAGAAATCGCCGTAAAAATTTTGTAGATCGCCGTATGATTATCTCTTAACGGAAGGAACCCATGTTGGTTTGAATGCAGTTTTTTCTGACAAGTGAGGAAATTGGTAATACGATGCGCTAAAATACGTTAAAAATTTTTGCAATAGACAGAAGTAAGGGCTATTGGTCTATACGAAGTTAATTTTGTTTTTATCTTTATTGGGTTTAGGAATTGGAAGAATAATAGCATGTTTCCAGTTTTTTGGAACAGAAAAACCCAGTTGTTGTTGAAACATAAAAAGAATTTTGTAAAGGGATGCATCGTCAAGGTTTTTGAACCAGATTACCGGAATATTATCAGCTCCCCAGATAGCATGTAAGTTTGCAGCAAGTTTGATTTTGACGTGATATTCCCTTGTCATGGCAAAATTTGACGCGTCAAACTTGAAACGAACTTGTAGCAAGTTCGCTGTGACAACTAGCGCCACCCTCGCTTGCAACGCATTTGCTACAAGTTCGATGTGACAAATAGCGCCACCTCCCTTGCAAATCAAACTTGCTGCAAGTTTGCAAAACAAGCCTCATGCAAAGACAGCACAAAGAGATAATTATCTTTGTCTCTGTTTAAAAAAAAACATCCGATTTTTAATAGCATCTCCTAGACCGTCCTTCTTTTCATTAATTCAATAAATCAATGATAATTTGTAAAAAAACTAACTTTTTTATAAAAAATTTTTTGAAGCATTTTTCATCTTTTTACTAAATATATCACTCGCACTTTAAAGAAAACTATATCGCCTTTTTCTTAATGTTGTAATTTTAACGTTTATAAACAAAATTAAATCTAAAAAACAGTCAATGTTTGTTGAAAAATAATAAGTTAGACATTTTGTCCCATTTTAAAGTAATTACTTTTGAACTCTAATTTCATAATTTATTCTACTAGCAAAAGGTAGTTATTAGCGAAAATCGCTCTCTCTTTGACTTCAAATCATATTCTCAACTCAAAAAATTAATGAAATCAAGAAAAAAGTTTAAAATAAATCGTATACGGATCGAATGGAACGATGTATTAGCGAAATCTATCCTCTCCTCTCAGAGTTTAACTGGCTGAGTGGTTACCGCATCAGCTTCTGAACCTGTAGGTTGCGACTTCTATCCTGGGTTGTGTTCGTACTCTGTTTTTGCTATAATTTGCAATGAGTTTGCAATGCAAGCTTGCGGCAAGCAAGCTGACTTCGAGGCTTGCGTTAACTTGCTGCAAGCTTGTTTCACACTTGCACACTTGTCATGACAAATTTGCAGAAAGCTTGCAGACTTGGAGTGCAAGTCTGCTACAAATTTGCTGCAAACTAAAATTGCTATCTGAGTCCTGGTGTGGAATTTTTAGTTTTCTGAACTGCTCTTTTGAGCTCCCAAAATTCAATATTTCTTTTTAAGGATTCATTGCCACTGTCGTAATCAGTAGGAATAGGCTGAACTTCATTAGTTTGAGTTAAAAGGTAATGTTTGTGTGCGTGCTTGTGTGTGCGATGTCCAAACGAATCTATCGCACTTACAGTCATGAAATTTGACTGACAGGTAGTCCTGATGGTGACTCAATGCACCTTGAAGCCCGAATTTTAAAATTTAATCTAGAAATTTTTTATTTAATATTTTGTGTTTTGAATGTTTTATCGCGGTAATTTCTCAATAGTATGGGTTTGGAAAATTGTACAAAAAATAGATATACCATCGGAAAGGGCACACGATTTCCGTTCTAATGAAATTAGTTTTGAATTTTTAACATAATTTACTGAATTTTAAGAAATTTTTTAAAAATATTCCTTTAACCTTAAAAAACTTTGGAATTTCAATTTTTTGCATCCGCCGTTCTAATTTTGTTATCAATTTGAAATTTGTTGAAGTAATAAATATAACGTTTCTGCTTGATTTGAAACAGGAATGGTTCAAATTGATCAGTTGGTTGAATTTTAATTATTTTTTTTCTAAAGTGTTAAAAAAAGTTTCTTTTCAAAATTCCCATCATGATTCAAGGTCGCGTGACGTATTTTCCCAACATGCATTTTGTCGAAACCACGTGACGTCGTAATCCCTTTGCTTCGCGTCAACAGATCATTCTTTTAATTTATTTGTTTTTATACTTTTTGATAGTCGAGCATATGGCTGATATCTTTAGTTGGAAAAGACTGGAAAAAATGAAATATGACTTAGAAGAGCTATTTACATAATGTGGCTTCAAAGTTTAAACCTGAAATGGAAGATTTCATCTCTCTCTCTCTCTCTCTCTCTCTCTGTTTTACTTTCTCGTATAGGAAGTATATAAAGAGAAAGTATTGTAATCGCCGTGAGTCCGAAAAACACAATTTTAGAATTATGTCTGTGTGTCTTTGAACACGATAACTCAAAAACTATTAAAGCTACATGGATGAAATTTAGTATGTGATCCTTACACATAATTTGTAGGTTTCTATCAAAATCTGTCAAAGGGTTGACTGTCTGTTTGTATAATCGCATACTTTTGAACGTAATAACTTATTTAAAAAATTACTTTGATAAATGAAATTTGGTATGTGGCTTTCTAACTTTAATGGTAGATTTGTGTCCAATTTTTGAGTTAATCGGTTTAAAAAAAGGCATTCAAATTGCAAATTTCGTTTTCTTTTATCTTACATCCAGCCCTATTGGTAATCACGCCAGCTTCTAATTCCACTTCCGCGTTGGGCGACCTTCGGAAATCGTGATATGAAGTTTCGCTTATTTTTTTCCCCACTGCGTTTGGGGTTCTTGTTAATTTTACTGCCTCTTAGCTTATTTTTTTCTCTACATGTGTTAGGAGTATACGAGAATGTTTAGGAGAGACCTCTCCCGCTGGGTTTTTCTTCTTCTCTGATTCATTTTGGATATATTTAAATACTATAGAAATTATGTTTGTCTCTATCTTTCAAGGCGTATTGTTCCGTTTGAAATTTCATTCTTTAACATTTTACATTGTTTATAGGAATCAATCTTTTAAATCCTAAATTTTTTTTTTCGAATCGAAATATCGGTTTATTTGTCACTCTGTACTGTTTTCCTACAGTTCAAATATCATTAACGAGAAGAAAAATAAGCAGAAAAATCAATAATTTGTATCTTGTTTTATTTTCAAAACTTTATCGTGTCATTATGGGCGTTTTTTTTTTTTTTTTTTTCATTTCGTTGAAGTCCTGATTCTACGGGCAACGCCGTGCGCCTACTGCTAGTAGAATATATATATGAGGAAATTTGATATTTGGTGTTTATATAGTTTAATTTAGTTATATTAACATCTGTTTTGAAGCAACACAAGGGCTATTTTGTGATGGACCTCATAATTGTAACCCTCTCTCCAAACTTCCGCACCACACCAACGGGAGAATGTTTGCAGGTGTGGTATCAGCTGGCAAAACTTTTTCAGATTTGATCAAAAGGACACATCTTGGTTTAACAATTGGTTGAGGGAGCTTCTTGCACCAACTCTTGTTATTGGGGCTCAAACTATAGGCAGAAAGCTCTCTTTTTGATTTATTTCATTAACTATGGAAATTGGTATAAGCTTATTCAAGGAGCGGAAAAAGTGCAGGTTATGAAGCATTAAGTTGGGCAAAAGATAAAATACTAGGTGCAGAAAAAAGGGACAGACAAGATGAAAAACTGAGAATGAAGGGGAGAAAAAAAAAAAAAACAAAAACACCTGATGATAAAATAAGAACTCCAACTTCAGAAATAATCGTGAAAAGTTGGAGCCAGGCAATATCCAAATTTGTGGCAATGCAACTTATGCAAGAAAGGAATTCACCAAACCAAGGGTTGGGTATGAATTAGGATAAACCTTTTGTATCTGTTGAGCCAATGGCGTCAGCTTAAGGAAAAATATAAGCGATGAAAGTGAAAAATTCGGGAACACTTTTATTCTAGAAATTACGCACAGGTATATGCCCTAGCATGTTAACCACTTTCTTTGTTCTCGATTTAACAGCTCCCTCACTCACATTTAGTTCTTTACTTACAAAACAGAGCTTAAAGGGTGGTGAAATTTTGTCCCCCCCCCCCTTCGAGATTAAGAAGAAAAATTCTTCTCCAGCAGATTAGTCTCTTTAGCAGGCTTAAAGACACCAAATGTATTATTTAAAATTTAATCTATATTATTCTCAAAAAAAAGTAATAGAATATCAGTAACTTAAAAATCACATCTGTATTATTTATTTTCACTTCTTTCCTACATTTAGGTGTCAAGAAGACTCATCCTTGAAGCATTAGTTGTTTCCGGAAGATGAAGTGGAAACGTTCTGCTCAAGATAAAGATGGTACAGTATCAAAGAGGCTGAGATTGGATGTAAATGTTACTAGTAATGAAGATTCAGAATTTCCTAGTGATTTACAAAATGAATCTATACAGGATGAATTGCATAATGCTTGTCAGACTAAGCGATATATTCCTCATCACTTGATTGGGCTTATGTATCAATTAGACTTGTCAGTGCTGTGCTCACTTAGAAAGTCTACATATGAACATAAATATCCTTTATTGTCATTAGCGTTTGAAGAGTCTGAAATTAATAAATTCAATGATATTGCCCTTCGTTATGAAGACAAGTCTATTCATATACGAATTGAAAATGTAGACAAATATTATACAGATAATGATATTAATTATGCTCAGCTATTTACTAAAGGGAAACAAAGTTTTTCTATTAATAGCTACTTTGATAGTTTTGTTAAACATCTGACCTCTAAGTTAGATAGCTCATTAGATAATATAGAGTATCTTGTTATCTATACCAATTCAGGCTTGGATCTTACAGAAGAAAAGGAATTAAAGAAAGGGCGATCTAGGAATTTTTATCCTTTTAAATTTGATAGCATGAGTATAGAAGAATATGGCATTTTAAAAGACTTCTTATTTACAAATGATAATACGCAAGGGCGTGGTTTTTATCAATTTTCGCAAGATCAAACAACAAGAGAGGAACTTTTAAAGCGACTAGAATTTTCATCTGCTGCACAAAAAGTAATGAAAGAAGGAAAATTTTCTCAGGAAAAAGTAAAAGAATATTTTTTAGATAGATTAGTATTTGCAGTTAATCAGCCTAATAGAGAAGAATTGAACAGCATTATTAAAAGTGAAATAGAAAAAAATAGTAAAGTTCAACACGATTATATAGCACTACAGGAAGAAATATTACGTGATCTCACAGCTTCAGAAAAGTATAAGAAACTTGGACCTGGGATTATATACGAGTTCAATTTGTTGATGCTCTTTTTGCATGACATGTTTTTGCATAAAAACATATCCTCCATAAATTCTGAAAGCCATGATATATATAATGACATTATTGTTCATTATAAAGATAAAATTACTTACTTAAAGGCTTATAATACAAATAGTAGTATTGGTTATAGTCAATTATTTCCTTCTAGACGACAGGAAAAAAATAATACATCTTCTATTAATAAGCATTTTGCTCTTTTTATTGAAGAATTAGAAAAGAATAAGGATATAAAATATTTTATTATCTATACTAATGCAGATCTAGACCTTTCAGAAGAAAAGAAATTAAAAAAA
>BGPR01002072.1:153195-198161 GCA_013235015.1 Araneus ventricosus
GCAAGGAAAGAAAACACAGCATTTAAAATATTTTGTTAAGAAAAAAGGTTTTACAATTCATAACTTATCAGGTATATTAAGTGGGGTAGGAGTTAATGCTCAATATGCTTTTGAAAGTTTGTATAGTGTTTGTTTTAACGACAAAGGGAAAAGAACAAAACTTTTAGATGATTTCTATAATGCAGATTTTGAGCCAGGTAACTTATCTTGTATATTATGTGGAGCAGGAGTTCGTGCTTCTTCTATTTTAAAGAGATTTCATAGTGTTTGCTTTAATGACGAAGGAGAACGAACAGAACTTTTAGATGATTTCTATAATGCAGGTTTCAGATTAGGTGATTTATGCAGTATATTGAGCGGCGCAGCAGATAGTTTAGAGCAATTTCATGATTTTTGTTTTACAGAAGAAACAAAAAAGTATTTAAATCACTTTTTATGTGAGAAAGAAAGTTTTACGCTGAGTAATTTATGTAATATATTGCATGGAGCAAGAGCTAATATTTGTTCTGCTTTAAAAGATTTTCATGATATTTGTTTTGATGAGGCAGGAAACAAAACGCAGCTTTTATCTGATTTCTATAAAGTAGGTTTTACACCAAGTGATTTATCCCGTATATTATCCATGGCAGGAAATAATGCCACTTCTATTTTAAGAAATTTTCATGAATTTTGCTTTAGGAAAGAAAATTATTTAAATCATTTCTTAGCCGAGACAAAACTTTTTACGCCGAAAGGTTTATCTAAGGTATTATATGGAGTAGGAACTAGGATTTGTCCTGCCTTTAAAAAATTGCATGATCTTTGTTTTGATAAAGCAGGAAACAAAATACGTTATTTAAACGATCTTATCGAAAATCACCCGTCCCGCGAGATATTTAATATATTACGTGAAAAGATTAGAAAAGCTCCTTCTACTTTCTGAGATGGACAGAATGTTAATGAAGAAGGTAAAGCAACCAATGCAGGTCCTAAACCAAGTAACTCATCCAAGAGAACAGAACAAGAACAAAATTTAGATAGTCTACAACAGAGTGATCCTAAAGTTAAGAGAAAAACTCGGAAGGGTACCACCAATCGGAGTAAGAACAGGCAAGATGATAAAATTTTAGACACAGCAGCAGGCAGCTCGTATAGCTCAAGAGATTTATCTCCAAAACAAATACAGTCGGTATACCGTAACAAAAAGCAACAAGAGGTATCTTCACACTTATCAAAATTTGTATCATTCATTGAATCGGTAAAGCAAGGGCTTTATTTGAAGAACGTGGAGTTAAGATTGATGGTACATGTGTAGCAATTACACGTAGCTTATCTCAAGCTCTATTACTGCAGAGTAATAAATCATTTTTAAGTAATATAGAAACTTCATCTGAAATTTATGAGCGTATAGCGCAGGGTAAGCAGGTATCTAAGAGGGAAGAAAGAGAAGTTTTTGCTTTTAGTAAATTACTTGACAGTTTTGAACAACAGCTAGATTCTGCTACAAATAGCCTACCTTCTAGCTTAATCTATACTAAGGGCTACAAAACACTTAGTGATTTATCAAATTATATAGCTGAAATTAAAGGTGTTTTTGCTGTTCATTTAGTGACAAGTAATCATGTCATTGCAATTTATAGAACTGATGACAATTATACCTATTTTGATACTAACGCAGCATTTGTCTCTAGATTAAAAAGTGTTCATCAGCTTATGCAAGTTGTAGAAAAAGCAGTAAAGTTTGTTGACTGTGAAGTAGGAGAAAAAGGCTTTCTTATTGAGCACTTTGATGTTGATAAAGCTAATGACCTACTGTCTGATGAAGATAAACAAGTTCTAACAAAAGAAATCAAAACAGAGCGTCAACTTCTGGCAGAACAAGATAAGGAGCTTGGTCTCATTAAGATTAATGGTCAAGAATTATCTAGAGTACAGCTATATGACTTTGGAACTAAAATTCATGTAGAAGGAGCGTACCGGTACTTATCAATGCTGATATGAAGTTAAACAGCAAAAAATTCCAAGATCATCTAGATGGAAAAGAAGTGAGCATGACAGCTAGAGAATATCCTAATAGCTTGAAAAATAGCAAAAATGTAGAAGTAACCAAAGTAATTCCTTTCATAGGTTCAAAACGTGAAGTTGAAAAAGCAGAGCAAACACGCAAGCATTTATTAGAACAGTTGGTTAAAGGAACAATTAATTCTATACTTGCTGCTGTTTCTCTTAGTTGGTCAAAAAGTCAGTTGTCAGAAAAAGCAGGCAATGAACCTCAAACTTATTTAAATGATCCAACAGTGGACAAGCAGCTACAAAGATCACTGTGATATTTCTTTCTTGAGTTGTGCAATTTCAGCTTGAGGAAGGCCAGTAGATTCAGCTATCAAGTCGATAGATACGCCAGCTTTAGGGCGCGAACACACGAAGCGTTTCCGCCGAAAGTTGCAGCCGTGACGCGACATGTGATCCCGTGTTCTTTAATGGCGCTGTTCACACTGGCGCGGCAAACTTGTGTAACCGGTTCTCGTCGCGCGCGTCTCATCCTTCCCCTATGAAGCAGCTCCCATAGTAACGAGTGACAGTGTTCACACGTGTTTTTGTACGAAAGCGTTTTCGCTCTAACCGGATGGCAGCTCCAAGCACCGATTCTGTTCTTTAAAGTTAAATAAAAACTTACAAGGTTTTAGATGATTTAAAACATTTTTTGTTTCTTTTTCGATTAATTTTATTTTTTATGCTGATATTATGATTTTTTACAAATAATTAAAGCGAATGTGTCTGTATTTGTACAGGATGAAAATGTAATATCAAGTTAATTATTTTCACCTTTTCGAGATAACTTTCGAAAATATTATTGAATTGTAATTTTAATGTAATATTTTATTTAGAAGGATAATTATAATACATTTTATTTGATAATAAAAGCTTAATTAAACTGTTTTATTATAAAGGCATATTCATATTTTATTTTCTTATAAATATCTTTAACAGGCATATTGTGAATAAATGCTTTTGCTAAATTTTGTATCTCCGATAATATGAGGGGACGGGTTTTTTTTTCAAGGAAATAGTCTTTTCATCGGCACTCGCTTTATATTCAGATTTTCACTGATACATTAATTAAACTGGTCATTAAATGCATCAAGTTTCCATCAACATTTATTTTTTTTACTTTCTCGTATAGGAAATATACGAAGAGAAAATATAGTAATCGTCAAAAAATTCGAACTCGAGATTTTGACGAATCTCCACGTTTTACACCTCCTTGAGTCCGAAAAACACAATATTGGAATTGTGTCTGTCTGTGTGAACACGATAACTCGAAAACTATTAGAGCTGGGATTAGATTTCATTAGGGGATGAAATTTGGTATGTGATCTTGACACATAATTTGTAGGTTTTTATCAAATTTTGGACAAAATCCGTCTACGGGAAGTCTGTCTGTCCGCGTTTATGTGAACACTATAACTCAAAAACTTGAATAGCTAGATGGATAAAATTTGGTACACAGTTTTATCATCAGGAATGTAGGTCCGAATCAAATTTTTGATATTAAGGAAGTTGCTAAATTTTAATTTGCTTTTTCCTAATTTAAAGTCCATTTCATAAAAAAGTTAATTACTCGGTTCTGAAAATAAATAAATAAGCTATAAAAAATTCAGTTACTTGTTTTTCGTTAAAATTATTTCTCCACCACAGTGCACTAAACAACATCCAGATGGTCAAAATTCGGCGACTCCATCCTAATCATTTCAATTATGTGAATTTCAAAGTTGTGCAATTTTTTCCCTTAATTTTAACAAATTTCGGGAATATATTTATATTTATACTTTGCAAAAAAAGCAGATAATACATATTTTTTAATGAACCGGTTGAAAATTATTAATGTTTTAGGTTAGTTGAACAATATTTAGTTTATAACTTTTAGTTATAACCTTTTCAGTTCTTCATGTTCAAATTTTATTATTTTTTTTTAATTTACTTGAAAAATTTGACTTCAGAATCATAAATAAAAATATATTGAAAAATAATTTTTCTCTTCCTAGCCTTTGTAAAATATGAAATTACTTACTTTTTAAAGCGATTTTTTCCCTACAAAATAACACATGCAATGATCATTATGAATTGCTATATTGTTTAAAAATAACTCAAAATGGAATTTTTTATTAAAATAAAATTACTTGAAATTCAATTACATGCCTACTATTTATCAGGATAAACAGAATATCCATAGGGTATTCTTTAATTTGTGAGAACATTATATGAAACACTGGAAAACAAAAAATTATATACTAATGTATGTTAGCTTGAATTCAATTGAGAATTTTCTGAAACAGTTCCATACATTATAAGTTGTGAAATTTTTATTCATTATATGCAATAATTTTTTTTCTTCGATGGGAGCTCTTCAAATAAATTCTTCATTCAAATAAATCACCATTTCTGAGCCACGTATATCACTCACTCAGAAAGATTAACGCCGAATGTGGCCACGAAAGCCGAATATGCAACGCCACCTGCAGCGACGATTCGCCAAACGCCACGTGTGAACACCACCGACACGTTTTTAGCACTCAGCCGAATTCGCCGTAGCCGACTCGTGTGTTTGTAGCCTTAAGTAGGGTTTTAGCCACAGCTATTTTAGCCTGTTTTTCGCCCTCCTGTCTACCTTCAGCTCTGCCTTTTTCAGTAGCATCATCAAGTTTTTGAGCAAGGACAGCCTGTTCATCAAGAATACGTTTTATTTCCTTTTCATAGACAATAAATTCTTTTTCTGACCAGTTGAAGCTTTTCATAGGCTACATGGACTAAACGCGTTTGCATGTATGCAACGCGAATGTGCTGAATTACCGCCACGAGAAGAGGGTTGCCGCAACTAGTTGAGTCGAAGAAAGGAGGGAGAACGGGTATAAAGTCAACCGCATCGTGTGTCAAACTAAGCGCACTTTATTAGGCGAGGAATTCATTTTTGACCGAAGTACAAAGCGAATTGAGAATTCCGCCGATTCTATATGCGCCAAATGAAATCGAATCCTTTTCTTCACCTCCAAAATGCAGTGGAATATTCCATTTCCATAACGACTGCCGCCGGTATTTCTAGTGCCTGGGATTTTTCTCGTGACGGTAGAACAGTACAGACCGACAGACAAGCAACCCCTTGGCAGATTTGGTTCAAAATTTGATATGCATCTACAATTTTGATGATAAAACTGTGTGCCAAAGTCTATCATTTGACTATCTAAGATTTGCAGCTATTGTGTTCTCATGAACATGGACAGGCAGTCAGATTTTCGGGAACGGATTTCGTCCATAACATGTTCGATATCTACAAATTTGGTGCAAAGACCACATACCAAATTTCATGCATCTAGCTCAGACTGTGTAGACAGTCAAACGTTTTTCCACAATTGCGTATTTCAGTTTCGGGGAGCACTGAAACGTGGAGATTCATCAAAATCTCGTGGTCGAATTTTTTGACGATTACAAAACTTCCTCTTTGTACAATTCGTGTACGATAATGTAAAAATGGAAAATTCCCAATTTTGTTTCGCTGATCAGCTGTGTACAGGGCTGGCCTTTAACCTATGGGACTGAATATGGCTCCTCACCAAAGTGCTTTCTGTCTCCGCTTAGTTGCGTGGTATAATAGGGTGCTGATACACCTTTATTCTGTTTCGCTCATCAGCTACATACACGGTTGCTTTTAACCTATGGGACCAAATATGGCCCTGCGCCATAGTGCTTTCTGTTCTCCGCTTAGTTCTGTGGCATAATAGAGAGTGATATAGTAGGGTGCTGGTACGCCTTTATTCTGTTTCGCTTATCGGCTGTGTACATGGCTGGCCTTTAACAGATGGGACCAAAAAAGTCTGTGCGCCAGAGTGGTTTCTGTTCTCCGCTTAGTAGAGTGGCATAACTAGGGTGGCAGGTACCCTGGGTGCAACTGCCAGAGGATTATAATTAAACTTAAAAATTTTTTTTTTTTTTTTTTGCTCGTACTTAAAGGAAGAGTAAGCAGAACTCCAAATGTTGAATCTCCACGTTTTAGACTTACCTGAGACAAAAAAAAAACTTTCTTCCTATTATTGTCTATCTGTCTGTGAACGCCTAAACCCAAAAGCGCTACGAACTAGAAGGGTAAAATTTGATATATGGTTCTCACACCAATGTTATATATCTTCATCAAATTTTCAGCGGAATCTGTGAATAGGAAGTCTTTCTGCTCCGTTTGCATATGAACAGGATAACTCAAAGAGATAATGAGCGAGGAGGGTTAAATTTAGTAGCCTATTCAGGGGTGCATGAACAACATAAATAAAAAAAACACAATAACTAGAGAAATGAAGTATGGCAACAAAATTGTGGATCTGTATGAAAGGTTGGCTCTAATTGGAAAAAAAGGAAAACGTCCAAAATATATACAAGGTCTTCTTCTACATACTGAGAAACACAAAATGTCCCAAATTGCGTTCATATACGAGTTAGTTTGTTTATATTAATGACCCTTTTATAAGCAAAACGGGGCTAGTACCTTTTAGGATGGACCTCGTCATTTTGAACCACGATCAAATTACGAGGATGACACCCAATCTGGCACCCCTCTTCAAATTTCCGCATCACATGAAATGAAAGACGTTTAGCCACTGCGAATGATTTAACGTGCAATATGCCCCATATATGGCGGATCTTCAGTGAAATCTGGTTTCGAATCTGGAACTCTCCTGCCCTGAAGCCGAGACTTTACCACTAGGCCACTGCGGCCTCCGTTCATGTACAAGAAAGTCGAATGGAGAACACTCCAGCTGGTTTATTATTAATTCTAATACCTTACATTCTTTAAAACTGAAAAAAGATAGATTATAAATTAAAAGGCAAAGAAATTTTTAAAAATGTTGCGTAAAATGGTTTCCAATCGGTCCACACCAGTGGCATATCGGGGAGAGGTATTAAATGGGGACAAAGCATTAGTGCTTTTGTAGAACTTTTTAAAGTCAAATCTGATGAACGGTTGGTAAAAAGATAATAACATGGTCGGTACACAATTTAAATTTTCCAATTCACTGATAACAACTGGCCCGGGTGCAGTTTATCCTTGCTACACCACAAGGCTCCGCTCTTCCTAAGGACGGCCCTGGCTGCTTCAACAACAAAAATCTATGTAAAAATAAAAACACAAAGCGAAGAATGAGAAAGGAAAGAAGCTATGGAAAAAGTGTCATGGAAAAATGCTCGTCAGTAGGAAAATAACCGAATAATATGTAAAAAGGACTTTTTCCCCCGTAATGTCCAAATAATTAATGCTTAAACAGGCAATTATCCCCTCAAAAACTTCGATCATATAATCAAATCCATTACAAATATCCGAGTTTGTTTGGTCAATAATTGGTTTTTAGAGTATTTCCTGCTTTTGAAGCTCCTATATTTCAGCTTTTCTGTTACCACGGGTTCAGAAATAACTATTAATTTCTATTCTAACCAAAACATCTCTAGAAATATAAAGCATTGCACAAATTTTCTAGGAATGTTGTTAAGCTAATTGACTGCAACTAAGTAGCTGCTTTTGTCTCTAGATTTTTGTGTATACAGTGGAACCTCGCTTAATGAGCATAATTCTTTCCCAAGGCTCACTCGTAATACGAAACATTTCTTCTTATATAAACTAATTGAAATGTAATGTGTTGCAAACCATACAAAAAAAAATGTTACATATAACCCATAGTTTTCCTGAAATACTTCTTCGACCGTTGATGATCGTGACATCTTGTTAACGATGTCATTGAAAATTACTTTTACGTTTTCACAAATAATGTTCTCGTTAAAATTGTCCAGATTCATACGAGAAGCAACCTTTCAACATCGTTGCAAAGTTGCGTAGATATTCTTGTCACTCCCTTTGAGCAATGTCTCTTTAATAATGGCGATTTCATGTGCTCGCTATATCAGTCACTCTCACTCCTCCTTCTCGCTTTTCAGTTATTTTATGTGCCATTTGTACGTTTTTTTTGTGCTTGCCTTCTTAGAGCTTTCTGTTCTGGAACATATTTGCATGGGTTATTAAACTTTGGGCAAAAAAAAAACAACAGCAAAAATATGTCCGAGCATATGTTTGTAAAATTGTGCGATCACAAGCGACACTAAGATATTAACGGAACGAGTACTAAAGACGGACTAATGTGGCACGTGCACAGCCCGGGTCTCTTCCTCTCCTCGTCACTCGTTATGCAAAACGTTGTTCTTTTAAGTGAGTCATTTTTTTACAATTTATTTTGCTAGTTATGTGAATTACTCATTGTTCGAGGTTCCACTTATGTCAAAGGATGAAACAATCTCATAAGGCAAAGAAGGACACTTTCATCGAGACATCTCGCTAATAAAATAAAATTTTAGAAAGTCCTCCTGAAAATGATATATAGGTAGGATTTCTATGTTCTTTTGTTGCCCAGATGTAGCCCTTAAGAATCGGGCATTCTTTTCTAATCGCCCTGTATGTGAGAGTTGATCTCGTTACTACTAAGCACTATATATATTTTTAAATCTTTGAGCAAGTTTGGTTATTATCAGTGCCCCTGTGTATAAAATTACATTTACAATTTCATTTTATTTAGATTTCAAAGTCACATTGTGAAGAATCTTGACGAATGGTATAATTTCTAAGTGTGCCCTGGCAATGAAAAAGGTTACAGATTGACTGCATTCTTTCCAGCAACAACAAATAAAGACAGTGATAAGAAGTTGCGCCTATTCTAAGACACACAGTTCTGGGCTGCAACATAATTTGGATTGAATTCAACTCTACAAAAATGAAAAGAACGATTTCTCCAATAATTGTGTATACAAATTTTCATTTACTCTGTCTCTTATTCTTTATTAATATTGATTGGTGAATAGTTTTGTGCACAAAGGTGAGATTTTTATGTTATGAGTGAAATAGTAAAACATATTCCCAGCAAACAATTCTAAAGACACATCTTTAACTTTACATTCGTATGCGAGAAAGTCAAAAAGGATAAACCTTATATGCAATACATGCAGAAAGATAATTAGTTTTTATGATACTTTGAAATTAATTTCCAAACTGGCACTAAAGAGGTGCTGCCTGTTTGGGATTAATAAAGTAGATTATTTTTCAGAACAAATTATTTAAAAAACGAATTTTGCTGTTGCTTGTGCAATGGAAGAGTCATATTTCTGTGATTTATGTAGTCAAGTGTTTTCTCAGCGGCAAAACTTAAGGAAGCATTTACTGACTCATGGAAAAAAAAAAAAAACGTATGCTTGTGAAATTTGTAATTAAATAAGAATGCCAAGGAAATATTTTTTGTTACATTTACGGACGCATACAAAAGAGAAACCGTTTGCATGCGACACTTGTAACAAAAAGTTTTCTCGGCATGCTAATTTAACTGGTCATTTACGAACGTATGCAAAAGAGAAACTGTATCAATGTGACATTTGTCATAAAACGTTTTCTCGGCATCATAATTTATTCAGACATTTAAGCATACATACAGGAGAGAAAATATTTGTCTGTAATGTATCTAATAAAGCATTTTCTGAAAAGTCGACTTTGAAAATGCATTTACGGACGCATACAGGAGAAAAAGCATATGCATGTGACAATTGTAATAAAAAATTTTCTTGCCGTGGTTCTTTAACAGGGCATACAAGGACTCATACGAAAGAGAAACCATATGCATGTGAAATTTGTAATATAACATTTTGTCGGTGTTTTCATTTAAAAACACATTTACGGACGCATACAAAAGAGAAACCTTATGCATGTGACATTCGTAATAAAACGTTTTCTCAGTGTCCTACATTAACCAGCCATTTATGAACGCATACGAAAGAGAAACCCTTTGTCTGTGACGTGTGTAATGTAGAATTTTCTCAACAGTCGAGTTTAAGAGTACATTTACAGACACATATATAAGAGAAACCGTGTGCATGTGATATCTGTAATAAAACATTTTCTCGGCGTGCTCGTTTAACGGAACATTTACTGACACTTACGAAAGAGAAACGGTATGCATGTGACGTATAGAATATAAAGCTTTTTCTAACGAAGCGGACTTATGAGCACATTTAAGGACCCATGCAAAAGAGACACCATTTGTAATAAAGCATTTTCTCGGCATTTTAATTTAAGAATACATTTATGGATGCTTATGAAAGGAAAATCGTCGACTTGTGAAATTTGTAAAAAAAAAAAACAACATTTTCTCAGCATTCTGATTTAATCGGACCTTAACAGACTCATGCAAAAAGAATATTTTTATACTTTAAACAGGTGTTCGGATTTATATTATTCTATACCCTAGGTCAAAAAAATTGCTGCACCCTCTCATAAAAAAATTAATGAGTTATACTTTAAGTTTATTTTTGAAACATAAATCACTTCATACAGTCTTTTAACCACTTTTAAATAATTTATAAGTATTTTGTTATTTTTTCTATTTATGCACCCTACGCCATGGGCTAGGTTAAGCCCTATGGGAAATCGGGCCCTGACTATAAAGGTGTATTTTTACTTATTCTTTCTGTTAGTTATAATTTATTTTAGTCCTGTTAGTTTTGGGCAGAGGGGAGAGCAGGGAGTTTTCCCCTGCAGGGAAATTTTTTTTGCGGTATTCAGCTAGTTTATAAATAAAGATCTGTATAAAATTTGAGACCAATTTTATTACACTCGTACCCACCGTACAGCAGTCGTGCCCACCCCCGTTGGGCAAACTCTAACGCCACACCTGATTTTGGATGCTATATAATAACAATACTATAATAAATAATTTTTTTTTTTTCTATTTCTAGAACTATGTACTTGAACAATATATTATAATATGATATAAAATTTTTGTCCTATGTGACCATCAATGTTCTGATAAATTTAAAATAATTTGTAATCAGGGTTGACGCGATTTAAATTAGTTGATTAAAATCGTGATTTAAATCACCTGATTTTTTTTTAAAAAATCACTGATTTAAATCACTTTATTTTAAATATCAAGTTAATCTTCTTTAATGAAATAAAATTGTTCATGTATCTTTTAATAGTGATTTTAAAATATATTTAAAGAAAGATTATGTAGAATATAAAAAAATATTTCATTCAATTGATGTAACTAGAGTACTTCCATATCTTTATTTTTGAGAACACAAGCAAATTAGATTTTAAATAAATCTCTAATGAGCAACACAATAAAATACAAAGTATGAGATGTCCCTTTTTTATAAAATAAAATAAATATTGTGAAAGGATCACAAAGAAAGAACATAGTAAAATGCTGTGAGTTTCATTTTAATATTGTAGAAAACTAAACATTGTTGGGGACAACAAAGTTTTTATATTGCAATAATGTTCAAATGTAAGATAATTAAGTAATACATATAAATGTTCCTAAATGCCTTTTATAAGTATAGATCACAGTTTACATAGTGCAATGTAAACTGTGATCTATATTTATAAAAGGCAATGTTTGTGTGTGTGGGCGCGCACAAATATTTTTTAAATAGTTGTTACATGTTTGAATTAAATTTTTAAAATTTGGTTTTTTTTTAAAGAAAGTACAGCTTAATGACTGGTATGTTATATATATATAATTCTATGACTGTAGGGCTCATTGTCTAATGTGCAAATGTTAAATATATATAATTTTAAAAAAAATTATTAAAATAAAAAAATCTTGGATTTAAATTTAAAAAATCCGATTTAAATAAATCGATTTTTTTTTTTGGAAAAAAATAATAAAAATCGACAACCCTGTTTGTAATGAATGTATGTTTTATTGTAAAAATGAACAGTCGGATTTGATAAGGTTGATGTATTTTAAGATCCATATGGTTTTTTTTATCTACCGAAATAGTGTATATTAGTAGATATAGTTATACAAATTAATTTAATATGTATTTGCGTAAGCCCACATAAATGTGTTTCCTGTCCAAAATTAGAAAGCTTGACAGGACTAAGCATATTCAAATCAATGCAAATTTCTAAAAAAGATCCATCTTTAAAAGATTATCATTGGTGATAGTGTATTGTAATCCCTTCCTGGTTTATGCCAGGTAATTGAGTATTTTTTTCGTTTTTATGACAATTCAATAAAACTTGTCTTTGGTTCAGTATTATATTCTTTATTCAGCCTAATCATTATTCGTTGCATCACTAATTTTTGGTTCTCTCCTTTTTTCCCCAGTTTTTTACAAATTATTAAAGCAATTTTTTGCGAAACTTATGTGAAAACATACACCTGCAATGTTGCAATTTAGTTTTATATAGAAAATATTCTAATTAATTCTTTCTTTCCTCTAAATTAAATGTCCTGGTGTCTTATTAAGATAGTGCTTAGTAACTATAGCTTAAAGTAGCATTACATCGATTAATTTGTTGAAAATATAAGAAAAGAAATTAAAATGTAAAATGTTACAACACTGTAACATTATTATCATACAGTTATTGAATATTCATGAGCAAAAGAGTATCATTCGTAACTAGAAGTTCAAAACTAATATGAATATTGAATGATCGATCAATATTCTAACATCTGTAGGTATTTCCCCTTTTTACAGTTTGAATTATGCATATATCAAATGAAGATTGCTTTGAAATTTTTAACCTAACATAAGCAGTACCTGAACGCTGTACTTTGGGTGACAAAAATCGTGCTGTTTTAAGGACATTGTCACAATTTTTTAGTAATTATCTCTGGTTTAAAAAAAAAAGCAGTGCTCAAGAGTTCCCTTCCATCTATGCTACATGCAAATGTGGTAAATTAAGATACAGTAGACTGCTGAATATGATCGCGGTTAATGTTATCATTCGCTTTATATTATCAAAAACCTCTGGTCCCGAACCAACGTAATCAAATGCACACAAAATTATTCGTTTATTGTGATTACTGCACGTCATTTAATGTTATCAGGTTTGATGTAGAGAATTGGCCGATCCCTCATTTTCAATCGGCGTTAGCGATTGACGTTCGTAGAATTTCTCGGTCGACTTCTAAGGAAACATCTGGGGGTGACTTTCCCCCACATATCCCAAGAATTTTGGGGTTTAGTTTTCATGACCTCTCTTTGAAGATCGTCCATTTAGCGGGCAGGGACGTGATCGTCGGTAATTGCCATTGAACCTCCTGAAGGTATGCAAAAGGAAGAGTGTGAAGAATGGATGTCCATTGGCGAGGACATTCCAATAACTGCTACACTAACAGACTTGGAAATTTGCCAACCTGTTTGTGAGCAAGACCAAGCAATAAAAGTTGATGATTCCAATGGGAACGAATGTGTTGAAAAAATCCTCAATGAACGCCGAAATGAGACAAGCCCTTGATATTTTGAAACGCGGCGTGAAGCGTCGTTTAACAAATTTTAAATAAAACAATACGAGTACGAACAATATGAATGAACTGTTAAGAAATAATTGTTGTGAAGCAACAATTAATTAATTTTTTTAATTGTTATTTTTGAAATAGAATATAGATAGCTCTGAGATAAGTGTTTTTCTTTTCCTTTGATGCGATAAAAATATAGTTGATTTCACCCAATTCGGGTATTGTGATCAGTCGGTTAATGTTAACAAAATTCTTAAGTTCCGAATTGATCATTAAGCGGAGTGGACTGTAATAGATTTAATAAGGATAAAAGGATTATTTTACTTATTTTTACATTCATTAGTTTATGTACCAAATACGCTTATGTAATAAAAACGATTCACCACATAGGTCTACCAGTATACTTACAAACTTAGAGGAAATATACTTGCTGAAAACTCATGCATTTTTAAATTTATTTCCTTGCCCAGCCATTTTGCCACCTTCAATTTAAAGCTTTTATAAATTCTGTCGGATAATTATATCTCACTGACTTTTGAAATCGCAAAAAAATATTAATAAATACTTTGATCACATAATTTAATTTTATCAAGCAAATTAATTATTATTAATACTATTTTTTTGAGATAGTTATGAGACTCCTTCCATCGAAAGGTTGGATTAATTTCTCACCAAGTTTATCGATAAAAGTAAAACCGAAATGTTTCAATTTCTTATCAACAAACCATAACGAAGTGGCTAGATTTCTTAATTAATTTCCCGAGCGAAGCTAGTTCTGTTTCAAATCGACCTTTCAACATTAGTTTGTAGTGCAGTCATTACCAGATGCATTGTTCGATTTTCCTCGAATTTTGCTTGAAGGTTCCTTAAGTCATAAAATTTTTTTGTATATGTAAGAATTTATCTACACTATTAAAATGCGATGGTAAACAAACATATGTATGTCCGGCTATCTTCTCACGCACCACTGAATGCAGAAACGAACTGAAAGTACCAAAAGATGGGAAATATTCCAAGGATTCTATTTTGCCCATTAGAATTCCGAAATTATAATAAATTAAAAAATCGATCATTTTTTTTCCCCTGCTTAATTCCTTCTAATCTTGTTTCTTGAGAGCATGTCTTTTCAATGATTATAGCAAAACGGCTCGAGGGAAAAATTTTCGACAGCTTATTCCAGTACATTTTTATGTAGCTTTATAAATAATAAAAAACATATTGTTTTTATTTGTAAATAAGGAGAGAAAGATTTGTGCATATTATAGGTGTTCGATATTGTTCATTGACTTGTTCAAGATGGTAAATATAGCTTTGTAAGATAGTGTATATATAATATAAAGAAGGTCCCTGAGTGACAGATTATGATGTCTGTTGTCCTTAGAAGAAATATTGTCTTCAAAATTCATGACAACATTTGATAAACCTTTAAAGACTGCCATGAAGAACAGATATTTGACTTTTTAAAAAAAAGGGACCCGAGGTCTATAGTTCATAGAATTACTAGTTATTAAATTAAGAAGTTAATTTTTTTCTATAATGAAGAATTTCTTCTCTTAAATTAATCTCTATCCCAAAAATATTTTCATATTTCATCCATCCCAGTACTAGAAGAAAAATGACCTTTTAAATGGTTTATTTACATTTTTTTATATATGTGTAATATTTATGGTCTATAAAAATATTCTGGGGTATATTTCAGCCAGTTAATAAATTTTTTTATTATTATTTTTGTATTTCCTGGTCGTCAGTTTAAACGTCAGCATTCTGATATATTATCTTAACTGAAATCCAAGCCATCAGTTTTATTTATTTTAAATTAAAGACAAAAAGTCACTTGATAAAGAAAAGTCTTCCGCTTTTCAGTATCAAAAAGTGGATGTAAATTCAATAACTGGATAATTTTTGTGTAAAAAAAAAATTATTTTAAAAGAAAAACTCTGGATCTTGAATAATAGGATGTGATGAAAGGGACTTTTTGAGAAACAGGACACGTTATTTTTATTAATAAGCGGCAATTATTATTTATTTTTGTTTCGTTGAAATTCATGAAAAATAGATAATCCTTCCTTCAAACTATAAATTTTAATAGTGTAATTAAATGTATTTCAATCCGACTTATCAGTTAAGGTTTTGATTCCTGTAAGCACCATGTGTGAAAAATTTGACAGCATGTTTTTCAAGTTAAATATATGTTATAATTTATCAAATAAATATATGATATAAGTTTAATTACAAAATTGTTTCTCAGAAGAGATTATAATAATTAATAATATTAATAGACGAACCTGTCAAGGTTACTTGAGAATAGTAAGGTTAGGCTCACAGAGAGCGGATGCATTGATGACGTCAGATTGGGAGCATGCTTTTCGTCCCACTGTTACGTAACGGAATAAATGAATTGTTTGAGAGCTCTTTTACCAACAGAAAAACTTTTATTAAGCCAGTTTTGTTGTTGTTGTTAAAGAGTCGCACATTAAGAAAATAAAAAACGGAGTATTTAATAAAAATTTTTAATAAAACTCAGTGATCTAATTTTCCTTCTATGCAAGAAATAAGGCGATAAGTACGTCTATAGCCCCTAAACTTTATCAATAAAAATCATTTCTAGTTTAAACAGTGTTCGAGAGGAACAGAATAGTTAAGAATAATTTTACTTGATATTGTAAAATGCACATTCGTTTAAATAATAGTGTTTAACTTACTTTATCTAACTGAAAACGAAATCAACGACCTTTGATAGACTTTTATAAACTAACTTATAATTTTGAATAAATATAAACCAAAATGTCTTATTTTTACATAATTCATAAATATTACACACACATATATATTTTCAAAACTTTCGAGCAATGTGGTAATCAGTATTTACACTATATAGAAATGACTGCAAAAATGGTTATTTTATGTTTAAAACAGAAACATCTTTCCTTCTGTATTTGAAAATCTAAATTTTCCTAGCATCAGGATCTTTCGAAAATGAATAAAAAGAAACGTTTGTGCCTTTGGAATTTCTCGAATGCATCGAACAGCTCAACCAGGCATTATATTAGCTGAAAATTTTCCTAAAAACTATGATATTTGGCTCTGAACAGAGCCGTTTTTTTTATCTTTAGTTAAAGGAAAACTCAAAAACCTCTCCTTCACAATCAAGCAACCACCTGAGCTCTGAATCAAACGAGATATAGGGGACAGTATTGATAGTTGAGCGAATTTTTAAAATTATTTTATAATTAGGAATTGAAGAATAGAATATTCTAGTGTAATTTTTGGTATCTTGTCTTCGAAATTAAATGAGAAAATTAGACATTTTCGTCCAGTTTTATTGCTTAATAAATATTTACTTTTTATTTCATATCATGAGAAGGGTACATGATCCATAGTGTAGGGATGCTTGATCCAGCTCTGAAAAAATATCTCCAAAATACAATATTATAAATTTTTCTGCTTATTATTATTTTAGAAATGTTTTACTTCATGCTAAGATTAAAAATAAATTCCCTTTTCGGCAAGCTTGAAGGCAAATGTAGATTCCTTTACGCTAATGTTACAAAAGTAATGAAATATTACATATTGATCAATACAGACATAGCCAATGACTTTATTGTTTCGACACATTGCAATATTTACGCTCTGATTCTGTTTCTGTGACATTTAATTTTTTACTATATCAAGGTTTTATCATTCCATTTTTCTTCCCAGAAGGTTATGCTAGATTTATTGATCAGTAAATTGGTCAATTTTTTAAAATATCCCAACACATAATCATTCAACACGTAGGAATCATAAAGAAATAAACATCCCTGCAGCGCAAATATCCCCAGATAACATTAAGCCAGCCTGTCTGAAACACTACCAAGAAATTGTTCTTCATTTGTGTCGAGTCTAGAATAATTTATTTAATCTAGGTTAGCATATAATTGTGCGAACATTACTTCGTCATATGCTACAATAACATTACATGAAACATTTAAACATTACTAGAATGGGCTCATTTAAAGAACTCCCTGGTTACAGAGATAATAGTCACTAAACTCTTAACACATAACAGAATAAAAATTATTAAACATTGTGAGTTGCAAATTTAATATGTGTGTTTAAAGCATAGGATATCAATGCAGCCATTTTGAACAGCAAATTTAAATCTTCATCGGCAGTTAAAAGCAAATACTCAGACAGAAAACCACAAAACAATTTTAAAGTTAATGAGATATTTTTCAATATAAAAAAGGATAAAAGGAACTATTATATATCTATATTTTTGGCTATTTTATATTAAATTTATTAATCAAATCTTGGTGCAGCCATGTTTAGTTAAATATCAAATTAAAGTAATCTGTCAAATTAACTAATTATCAAATCAACTATTAAAATTAACTGTTTGATTAATTAAAATTAACTATTTACTTAAATAAAATTAAATATTTAATTAATTGTGACGATATCTTCACTAAAACCTTTTTTATGGCTCATAGTATATACCAGCAATCTTAATCTTGTAATTATCTTAATTTAAATAAAAGTTATTGTGTCTATGTATGTATGCTCCACATCTCCTCTTAAAACACTGGACTGATTTCAACCAGACTTTGCACACTTTCTATTTAAGACAAGAGAAAATTCATTTTCACAAGAAAAAGTCCATTATCTCACGAAACTATTTTTACACCTTATTAAATTTTTTTAAAATTAGCATTTCAGTGACAAAAATTTCATTTCCATACAATTTGTTTCTCTCATTTTAATATTTTTTCAAAATTAATTTTATACAGAATTCGTAATATTCTTTATTGTTGAAGAATAAGAATAATACGAATATATATAGTTGCCAGAATACATTCACAGAATTCTTGACGAATGCAACAAGGAAATTTTAAAAGTAGACGATTAACAATTTATATCAGGACCAACTAATGACTGATTGATTTTCATTCTTTAAATTAATGAATAATTAACTTGTTAATTTAATTGTTTCAAAATATTCATTGAATCCTTTCTTTTACTTTAGTAATTGCTAACAAAATTTGAAGTACCTATATAACAAATGATAATTTATGGAGAAAACGGCTGTTTTTAAAAATCATTTTTTTTTCAATTGGTATTCTCATTTTAATTAAAAACGTTTCAGATCAGAAAAGGAATTTGTGTATTATAATTTTTATACGATAGTAGTTTTTACATTAAAAATTTTAAACATCAAAGCATTTTAATACGGAGCAAAGCCGGATATATCAGCTTGTTTATCTTATAAAAAGTGGAAGTGAATGCGGCTGATGGGAGCTTTTTAACAAGGTGTCACATGCATGGGGTCAAGCGTACTAAAAGTAGGGGGTAAAAATCACTTTTCAGCTCATAACTTCTAAGCAATTGTAGCTGTCAAAGAACTTTTAATACAAAAGTTGTTCGTTATTATTATGTGATAATCTGCCTAATTGAAAGTTTCTATCTTCAATCGTAACAGGGTAACGGGGAAATGATAAATTGGGGGGGGGGATTGAGTATCGCTTTTCAGCTCATAACTTCTAAGCAATTTTAGCTGACAAAAATTTTTAATATAAAAGTTGTTCGTTGTGAAAAGGTGGCAATTCGCCTAATTGAATTTTTTTCTATCTTTAGTCGTAACAGAGCTATGGGGAAGTGATAAAATGAGGGAGGGGATTGAAAATGGCATTTTAGCTCATAACTTTTTAAAATGTGTAGCTATCAAAAAAGTTTCAATACAAAAGTTGTTTATTATGAAGATGCAATAATTCGCCTATTTTGAGTTTTCATACTATCTTCAATCGTAAAGGAATTATGGGAAAATGAAATATTCAGTCCTCCACCATTTCCACCCCCTTTTAGCTGGTTAGCCCATCTACAAACTTGGCCGATATTTTCACCGAACTTATAACATATCCCTCGCTGGTTAAAATCTAATCAAAATTACTCTAGTTATCGTCTTCACAAGATAACATGGGCAAAAGCGTTATGTATATACGTCTCTACTACTAATAATAAGGAAAAGAACATTTTGCCCTCTATTCTCATAAGGATTAGAGCTGCAAGAATGAAAACGGGTGGAAGAGACTGCAAATGACGAGAGCTTTCTAACAAGGGGTAACATGCATAGGCTAAAACGTACTTTAAGTTAGGGGGGAAGGGTGGGAAAATCACTTTTCAGCTCATAACTTCTAAGCAATTGTAGCTATCAAAAACATTTAAATACAAAAATTGTTCGTTATGATAAGGTAATAATTCGCCTAATTTGAATTTTCTTTCTATTTTCAATTGTAAAGGAATTATGGAAAAATGAAAATTTCCACCCTCCACCATTTCCACCCCCTTTGAGCTGGATAGCCCATCTACGAACTCGACCGAGATTTTCACAATCCTTACAACATATCCCACGCTGGTTAAATTTAGATCAAAATTACTCCAGTTCTCGTGTTCACAAGATAACATGGGAAAAACCGTTATATATATATATAAACTTTTTAACGAAGGGTGGTTTTGGGTTCTAGGGGTCATGATCGATGAAGATCTGCAGAAATTTTCCGAAAGTCGTGTCATGAGAACCATTGCAATAGGTAGACTTACTATATCTACCTAAAAAAAGTCCTTCAAAACCAGTCGTGAAAACAAAACTAACAACATGGTCATTTTTTGTGGTGATGTTTTGGTGGTCGAAGAATCATTTCAATTTTGTTTTCATGAATGACAGAAATGTCATAATTGGGTGGCCATTTAAATTAAGCCGGTACTCACCGCGACCTTCTGTCGCACAAGAAAGAATGAAAAGCTAAGAACCAGATTTTGCATGATCTGTGAAATTCCGTATTCCTATAAATGAAAACACACAAAAAAATTCAAGAATATATTTATTTCAGAAGTTCCGCTCAAAATAAATTGAGGTACGGCGGTTTTTTTTTTTTTAAATATACGCGTGCCTTTGAAAAATTAATTTTATTTTATATACACTCTGCTATGAAGAATATAAATTATTTCGTTTGTACAAATATTAAATTTAAGATATTAGTAAATAGTAATTAATATAAAAAAATCTCGTAAAAATAACTTATATAAAGAAACCTATAAAAATTTCTAATAATATTCAAACACGATAGAATGCAACTAATCTTGGAATTTAAGGGCTACCATGTACGAATCGACAAACCTCAGATGTGCGGTGAGATAAATTTATCTACCTTTTTCAATTGTAATAATTGATAAGTAAATAGATTTTTTGAAGGCTGCTTTTGATTTGAATATATTCATGGAATCTAAATGATTTATTTTGCATAACAAATTCTGTGAATTATTTTTTTACACTACAAATGAAAACGTTTTTCACCATCAAAAAAGTCATGAATAAAAACTTATATTTAAGATATTCCTAATTAATTTTGAATGGTACTGTAATTTTTAAAAAATCTATAAGAAACATTTGAATATCCATGGAAATAATATAGGCAATAACAAGAGCAATTTTTTTTTTTTTTTAATCCTAAAGAAGTTGCGACAGCCACTGTGCCATCGCCCCTTAAAGGGTAAAAATATAAATTTCATGTAATCAAATAGAAGGAAAAAACTAATTAAATTTAGCTATATTTGCTTTAAAATTGATAATTAAAATCTATCCTTATTCTTATATTAAAAACAAAACGGATATCGAGTCCAAGGCTGTTTTTTACTGTACTTCGTGATATACAATTTTAATAGATATAATATAGATAAATTACTCATCGAGTGCCGTTATAGTTGTATTAACACACATTTAGGAATAATACAATACTTATATCTTTCTGACGTTATTTTATCTGATGCGGTAGTCGGAAAATATAGAAAAAAAAAAGCAAAATCTCTGTAGTGAGCGAACAGGGAGCTCTCCGCTGTTTAGGCATATGTGACGTCAGATCCGCTTCGTGCCAAAATGGATCGTTTTTCCCGCGTCATCTCAGAGGCGAACTTTGATTGCAAATATTAAAAAAGAAAAAACTGCCTAGAAATTTTTTTTTTTAAATGTTATTGTTCATTTTGAAGCATTTTCAATCGATTAGAAAAGTTCCCCATTAGTGTATTGACTACACAAGTTCCCTGTCATCTAATCTACAAATATACATGTAAGGTTGTAGCAAATGTGTTAAATTAGGTTAATAGAATTTACTATAAAAAAGAATGGCTTGACTTCTCTTGTGCATTTATTTATATGCCTAATTAGTTTTAAGGCCTTATACTTACTAAAAAATTCATAAATTTTTAAAATGTCCATGGTAAGGTTTGGTGTGGTTTGTTTTAAGGCACAAGAGTTATATTGGTCATGCTGCAACAGTCCATTGTATTCTTCATTTCCAACCCTGATTAGACTTGATATTTCTTAATTACTTCAGAAATGAGAAAAAATAATTATATAAATATATTAATAAACTTTTATTAATAAGCATTTCGATTGCATAATATGATGAGTTATTATTTTTTAACTGTAACTATTATTATTTTGGGATTGTAATATGACGACACTAAACAGCAAAAAGAAAATCATGTAAATTCTAAATAAATTTTTCATGAAGCAAGCATATAGATGCTTTAATTTTTTTATTAAATACCTTCACGAAGTGTCAATTTCTCTTCTGAAGTAACATCGATTGACCTCAGGTTTTATTGAAAACAAATTTTTTTAAATTTTATTTTACACTGATACAGAATGGATATTATTTCCTACAAATTATAATTTGTGAAAGTATAATTGAACAAATTCATCTCTATGTAATGTATTTTAATGTGGTTTATAAGTTAAGGTGAGCACCTTGTACGAAAAATTTCAAAGCATATTTTACAGACTAAATAATGTTGTAAAAATGAAGTAAGTTTCCTTACAAAATTGTTTCTCAAAAGAGGTTTATTGTAATTAAAGGTAGTAATATTTGAACCAGTAATCGCGCACGAAATTTTTGTTCAATCCACTTCCTCGCTCCCTAAATACAGTTTTGTTTTTTGTTGGGCAGATGTGAAAATGTTTGCAATTTACAATGCCTTTTTGTATGCAGTATTTGATATCAAAATGCAATCATCTTGAATTTTTTGTTTGAAGATGCAATTGAAAAAGTTAGTTGAAGGTACATTTGATTGTCAGTTCCCTCGTCTGATCACAACTATATTCTAAACTTTTTTATCTATAATTTTTTGCTCGATGTGTTTGTAATCTTTGTTTTTTAGCACAATATGGCTGTGTTGATGAAGCCCCGTGATGTTATATATATTCCGTGCGAAATTTTCACGTATTACACATTCTATTCCCTCCCTTAAGATATGGTTTAGTCTCTTATTGGGTTGTCGAAATTAAAATGCAGTAAAACTTCGATTAATCGTCACTCATTTAACTGCCAGTTTCCGTTATTCGTCATCGTCTAAAATAATGGTCAGCAAGTACAGAGACAGCTTTAAAATTGTCCATGGATTACTTTCACATCCTACTGTTATAAATCTGAAAGCGTCTGTTCTGTAGTATGATAGCGGAAGTCACTAGTCGTCGATGGCGGAGAAGTTGACATCGATCTGGCGCGCCAAACACATTACTTAATTAGTCGCTATTGTATTATAGTATTACAATACATTTCTGCATGTTGCTAATCTTTTATTAATTCTTTCATAAAATTAAATACATTATGGGTATTTTATTCATTTATAAGGATTTTATTTTCATTTTTGCCCCTAAACCAGAAGTGAAATCACGTTATTATACGATATTATTAGATTTTTGTTATCGTCACAACCCTGGACCGGAACGAGACAGTTAATCGAAGTTTTATTGTTCTCGGCGAAGCATATACATAAAATTGAAAAGAATTTATTGATGTGAACGTATTTAATATTTACTTGGGGCCGTGCCGCTTGTTTCTCTCGCTACAGTGAGGACACTGCGCATTCTAATATCCAGGAAGAAATTCTGACCTATCTAAGAATGCGGTAGAAATCCCTAGTTAAAAGGACATTTATGGCTGAAATTAATTAAATTTTCTCTTTGATTTTGTAAGTATTTAGAAGATAAATTGAGCATTCAAATGAAACTAGCAAAAAAAATTTAAAAGGTAAGGGTTAAGCACACGATGCTCACCACAAACGCGTTAACCGTTAAAATCTCCAAAAGGGTTGGGAATCGGAATTGCCACATTTTTCGAATAATCGCCCAAAAGAAAATTCCATTTCGACTCCCACACTGTATTTTTAAATCTCGTCGTTTGTTTACACTTCGAAAGTGAAATCATGTGATTCATCACTAGATATGGATGATGCCTAATCCTAAAGCTAAATAACACGTTTCTGGGAGCCGCACAAGAGAAATACATTAACGTGCAACATGCCCGGGGTACGGCGGATCTTCAGTGGAATTGTGTTTCGAACCTGGAACTCTCTTGCCCCGAAGCCGAGACTTTACCGCTAGACCTCCATTCATATACAAGAAAGTCAAATGGAGAACACTCCAGCTGGTTTATAATTAACTCTAAAACCTTACCTTCTTTCAAACTGTAAAAATCTATACAGTAGAACCTTGATTATACGAGCTAATTGGGACCGCTGGTACCTCGGATATCGGAAATGTCGTTTAATATAAACTGTGTATAAAAACTCGCCGTGCTCGAGAATTTAACATCTTTTAAAATAAAAACAGTAGAAAGTTTTTTAAATGATAAAACTAAACATATATAAAATCAAGTTTCACAGCTCAACAAATTAAAAAACGAAATCAACTACTAGTAGTAAATTTCAAAAAGCAAATTGAATTTTTTTTTAACTATACTAAGATATTGGAAGATGCATTTTCAAAAATAACACAAATCTCAAGAAGATACTGTATTTTTTAAATTTAATATACATTTTTTGGTTAAATTTACACTATTTTTTAAAATAGTCTGTTACCTTTCGCTGCAAAAGTCCAGAATTTCTATTAGTGGCTGCCCGATCACGCCAAATTTTGAGCAACAGAAGATTTATCGGCGTAACATCGCTTCTTTGCTCCAAATATCTTAGGGCAGTTGTTAGTGCTTGAACACCTTCAGTATGACTTATAGTCCTTAAATCCTCAAAGTCCTGGTCCTCATTGTCAGCATCATTAATGTCCGATGAGGGATCAACGGCTTGTATAATTTCTTCATCATTAAAGATTTGAAAACTTGGATGTTGGTTTTCAACGTCCAGCCACTCGAAAATGTCCTCTTCCAAAATTTCTTCACACCCTTCGATTCCATTGATAATCTCAAAAAGTTCTTCGTCTGTCGGTGGGTTTTCCGTCTGCTGCGATTCATCCTCTCTCCTCTTTGGAACAATTATTTTGTGGAATGGTTTTCGGATCGTAGCTGCTGTTACTAATTGCCATGCCTGGTTATTCATGTAGATTACGTCTTTCACATTTATTTTTTTCAGAGCTTCATATAGATTTTCTTCGCATTTAAGAATATGAGTCATGAGTTTCTTTTTGTAATGCCTCTTCATTGCTTCAATCACCCCTAACAAAAGAATTGTTCCTTGTTGACTTCTCGGGGTGCAATGTTTCTTGGAAGTTGAGTGCTTTTGGGAGCAGAAGAGCCTGTAGCACGGACAGTGAACTGAAAAGTGTGGTTTTTTTTGAGGACTCATTCAAGAAAAAAAGAAAAAAAATCAGACTTCGTCATCGGCTTGGTTAACAGAAACCTCGTTTAATCGAGGTTGTACTGTACTTATAAAATGCGATGTTTGTGTGCGTGTATGTGTGTCCGCGATGTCCAGACGAATCTATCGCACTTACAGCCATGAAATTTGGCATACAGGTAGTCGTAATGGTAACTGAATGCACCTGGATGCCGGAATTCTAAAATTTAATCTAAAAAATTTTTTATTTAATTTTTGTGTTGTTTTGGGTCATTTTCGGCACGTTTACGGATGTAGTATCTTTTCTAATGATATTTGAAAAACAATCAATGCACCATTCGATAGAACAAACAAATGTTATATACTGAATTTTGAGAATTTTTTAAAAAATAGTCTGTTTTGCCGACAAAATTTTGTTTTCGTATTTGAATTTAATGCATCCCCCGCGCTAATAACGTTATCTCTTTCCTTTTTTTGAGGTAATGAATGGGGTATACCCCCCCCCCCCCCTGATTTAAAACAAGAACGGTTAAAGTATCTTTTATGGTTGAATATTAAATAATTTTTTTCTGAAGTGTTAAAATATTTTCGCTCCATTTTTTTCTTTCCATCATTCTTTGTAACCAAGGTCGCGATGTTCTCTTCCCAGCATGCATTTCGTAGAAACTACGTGACGTCATGGCTTCAAAGTTTAAACATGGAGCTGAAAATTGTAAGCTTTTTAAAAATTTTGTTGAAATTCAGGATGTCACGGGCAACGCTGTGCGGATACTGCTAGTACATAATAAATTAAAAGGCAAAGAAATATTAAAAAATTGTTGCGCAAAATGGTTTCCAATCGGGCCCCCGCCACTAGCGTAGGAGGAGAGACATATAAATGGAGACAAAATATTAGCGCGTTTATGGAACATTTTAAAGTCAAATTTGATGAGCGGTTGGCAAAGAGATAATAACATGACCGGGACGCGATTTACATTTGCTAATTTAATGATAACAACTGGCTCGGGTGCAGTTTATCCTCGCTACGTCTGGGTCCCGCACTTCCTAAGTCCGACCCTGGCTGCTTCAACAACAAAAATCTATGTAAAAATAAAAACATAAGCGAGAATGAGAAAGGAGAGGAGCTATGGAAAAAGTGTCGTGGAAAATTGCTCGTCAGGAGGGAATACCCGAATGATATGTAAAACTTTTTTTTTTTTTTTAAATGACCAAAGAATTAATGTTTAAAAAAGCAACTAACCCATCAAAAACATCGATCATATAAAGCGAGCAATCCTAGATGCAATGAATGCTTATAAACTGTTACCCAGTCGAACCTCCCATCCTGTATATCGCATCACATCACTGTTTGCAACCACATCTAGTGGTATAGATTTTATTTCTTAATTCCAAGAAATTCTGGTTTCGTTACAAATATCCCGTTTTGATTTGCCAATTATTGGTTTTTAAAGCATTTCTTGACTTTTGAAGCCCTGTATTTCATCTTCTCTGTTATCACGGGCTTTGAAATAACTATTAATTTTCATTCCTACCAAAAGATCTCTAGAAATATAAAGCATTATTGAAAATGTCTTGAAATGTTAGTAAGCCAATAGACTAAGATTAAGTAGCTGCTTTTATCTCTAGATTTTTGTGTATACAGTGGAACCTCGCTTAACGAGCAGAATTCGTTCCAGAAGTTCACTCGTAATGCGAAATATTTTTTCCCATATAAATTAATGTAAAACACAATATTGCCTTCCATGCAAAAAAAAAAAAAAAATGTTCCATATAACCTACGGCTTTCCTGAAATACTTCTTCGGCCATTGATGATCCCGAAGTCTTCTTAACGATGTCGGCGAAAATTACTCTCACCATTTCATAAATAATGATCTTGTTAAAAGTGTCATCTCTTTAATATTGTCTTTGTTTTTCAGGATAGTGCAAATCGGTGATATAGACTCGATTACATGTCTTTGTTGTATCAACCACGCACACTTCTCGCTTTTCAATGATTTAATGTGTCATTCGCGCGGTTTTTTTTATTTAGTTTTATGTGAATGCCTTCTTATAGCTTTGTGTTCCGGAACATTTTTGCAGGGTTTATTAAACTTACAAACAAATAATATATCAGAGCATATGTTTGTAAAAATGTGCGATCACAAGCGACACTAAGATATTGGCAGAACGAGTACTAAAGACAGACTAATGTAGCAGGTGCACAGTCCGGGACTTATATAGGCATACTGTACTCAAGCAGAGCACCATTGTAACTTTGGAGGGCTCTGATTGGACAAGCGAATCTGACGGAACTATGCTTTGTTGTTTGTTTACCTTTGACCACGCTCTGCCTTATTCTTTCAACTAGCGATAACGACATGCTCTTTGTGTAATACGTCATGGCTATTCAGAATTCCAATCTTCCCCCTTCTTTTGTAAACGAAGTTGTTAAAATCGTTAAAGATGAAACCATCGTTCGAAGCAGCCTTAATAATGTTTCCGATGTGTATTCATGGATAGAAGAATATGGAAGAACTTTAAACAAGATACTCGTGTCTCACTGTTGATGAGGTGTGCAGAAGAGTGGCGTCAGATTCGCTTGTCCAATCAGAGCCCTCCAAAGTTACAATGGTGCTCTGCTCGAGTACAGAATGCCTATATGCGTCCGGGACTTTTCCTCTCCTCGTCAGTCATTATGCGAGGTGCTTGTTAAGCGAGGATGATTTGAACGAGACATCTCACTAATTCAATAAAACTTTAGAACATTCTCCTTAGGTAGGATATCTAAGGTATCTATCCTATAGGTAGGATATCTAAGTTCTTTTGTTGTCCAGATGTAGCACATAAGAATTGGGCATTCTTTTCTAATCGCCCTGTATGTGAGAGTTGATCTCGTTAGTAATAAGCTGTATATATATGTTTAAATCTTTGAACAAATTTGACTATTAGCAGTGTCCCTATGTATAAAATTGAATTTACAATTTTATTTTATTTAGAATTCGAAGTCGCATTGTGAGGAATCTTGGCGAATGGTGTAATTTCGAAGTCTGCCCTGGTGATGTAAAAGGCTACAGAGTGATTAGATTCTTTCCAACAACAACGAAAAAAGACAGTGGTAAGCAGATACAACTCTCTTCCAAGAACCACAGATCTGGCCTGCATCATGTGACATATCTTGAACTGAATCCAACTCTACGAAAAAGAAAAGAACAATTTCTCCAATAATTGTGTTTACAAATTTTCATTTACTCTATCTTTTATTGTTTATTAATATTTATTTGTGACAAAAGAGAGTTATATAATTTTGTAGACAAAAGAGAGATTCTTATGTTACGAATCAAGTAGTAATACATATTCCCAGAAAACAATTCTAAAGACTCATCTTTATTATTACGTTCGCAATTTGTTTGTGTGAAACTTTGAAATTCATTTCCAAACTGACACTAAAGAGGTGCTGCCTGTGTGGGATTAATAAAGTAGATAATTATAAAAAAACGAATTTTGCTGTTACTTGTGCAATGGAAGAGACATATTTCTGTGGTTTATGTAGTCAATCGTTCTCTCAACAGCAACATTTAACGAAGCATTTACTTTCTCACATCAAAAAGAAACCGTATGCATGTGACGTGTGTCATAGAGCTTTTTCTGAAGAATCGAAATTAAAAACTCATTTAAGGGAGCATGCGATACAGAAAACGTTTGCATGCGACTTTTGTGATAAAACATTTCCTCGTCGTAATAATTTAGCGGATCATTTACGGACGCATACAAAAGAGAAACCGTATGAATGTGGCATTTGTCATAAAGCTTTTTCTCAATGCTCTGGTTTAATTAGACATTTACGGACACATACGAAAGAAAAACCGTATTCGTGTGACATTTGTAATAAAACATTTTCTCATCGTTCCGGATTAAACAGCCATTTACGGACGCATACAAAAGAGAAACCCTTTGTCTGTGACGTGTGTAATGCAGCATTTTCTCAACGGTCTACTTTAGGAACACATTTACGGATACATACAAAAGAGAAACCGTATTCATGTAACATTTGTCATAAAACATTTTCTTTGCATTCTCATGTAAGGAGACATTTAGGGACACATACGAAAGAAAAACCGTTTGTGTGTGACATTTGTAATAAAACGTTTTCTCGTCGTTCCGTATTAACCAGCCATTTACGGACGCATACGAAAGAGAAACCCTTTGTCTGTGACGTGTGTAATGCAGAATTTTCTCGACAGTCGAGTTTAGGAAGACATTTACGGATACATACAAATGAGAAACCGTATGCATGTGACATTTGTCATAAAACATTTTCCCAGCGTAGTCATTTAATAAAACATTTACGGATTCATACGAAAGAAAAACCGTATGCTTGTGACATTTGTAATAAAACATTTTCTGAGCGCCCTACATTAAACAGCCATTTACGGACACATACGAAAGAAAAACCGTTTGTATGTGTTGTTTGTAATAAAACATTTTCTCAACGTCAGCAATTAACGATACATTTAGAGACACATGTCAAAGAGAAACCGTGTGTATACAATTATGTGTAACAAACTATATTACTTGTAATAACTAAGTCGAATTTAAAAACACATTTACATATGTGTACAAAGAAGAAACAATTTGATATGACTTTTATAGGGAATATAATTTCTCCTCCAGTATTTTTAAAGAAACATCTGCTGATGCATACTATAGAAAATGAATGACCCATACACCTATTATGTTTAGTGAAGCGTTTTCTCAGCACGAGCATTTCTACAAACTTTTATTTACACTTACTCAAGATTAATAGTATGTTTACTGCATATGTAGTTAGATTATTTTTTTAAAAATATATCGTTTGTGAAAAAACATAAAATAACATTTAAAGTGAAATAATTTGTTAATAATTAAATTTCTCTTTTTGGCTAGCAATATTAGAGAAACATGAGGGCTTTCATCCTTTACCTAACAGCCTACATCAGTATACTGCCATTAATTCGTTTTCATTTAAGTTATATTATACGTGCATATTTACAGAACCGTTACTTTTTTCCTAGTATTACAGAATCCTGATGTGAAAATCCTTGAACGGCGCAATCACACGGAAACCATGCATGTTTGAAATTTGCCTTAAAACCTTTTAATTCATTTTGTAATATGTTAGTGGTTTACATAGTGCCGACGGAAAACTCGTATCATTCTAATAAAAGCAATGGAAATAGGTGTATATTTTAAATGATTAGTTGTTACACAGTATGTTTATTACTTAATTTTTTTGGGTTATTTTCCTCTTTTGTGAAACGTATAAATTGGGTTTTATCAACTAGTAATTTAATTTCATGGTTAGCCAGCCTTTAATGTTAATTTTTTCTATTTGCATGCAATAAAATTTGTTTAATATATCAATATGCATTTACATTTCATTACAGAATGTTGTAAAGTTAATTACTGTATGCCGTTTTATTACACGTGGTAGAGTTTTTCTCTGGCGTGCTATGCTTTTTAATTAACATTTCAGTATCAAATTAGTATTATGGAAGCTTAAGATTGGCATGCTTATAACATATTTATTCTGAGTGTTATATATTTCCTTAATGTTAATGTACAGTCGTCAACAAAAAAAAAAAGGACACATCTGTAACTCTGGTATTTAATATCGGGTCTTCACAAAACTAGTGTCGATGTTAATGGCTCAATAGGACAGGTTTATTCAGATCACAAAACTGATTAACCAAGTTAATTAACATAATTAATTAACAGCTATCTCGGAATTTTCCCATTACGCCTATACATTTTTTTCGTTGAAAGACTCCCCGTCATGAAATTAACCTTTCCAAAAACCTTTTATAGAGTTTTGATTAAAATTTCGAGATTTATAGGGTTTTAAAAAATTGCCTTTTCCATGTTAACTGAATTTTAAGAACTTTTGACGATATCTCGGAAAGTATTATATATTTCTCAAAATTTTTTCACTCACTAAAAGAACACTATTTTTTTACAAAAGTCGTGAAAAATTTCATAAATAAAAAAATAAATAAATTTAAAAAAAAATTTGAATATGAATGTGAAAAAAGAAGTGAATTGTAACATAGTAAAATTTTAACATGAGAGCAAAGCTAAGACGTTAAAACGCCGATATCCAAAAAAATCAAGTGCATATCTAGAATACTTTCCGAAATATTTACAAAACACTGCAAACTCCCACTGTTGACAGTCAATGCCCGGTTTTTGAGGGACAAATTATTATATTTATTTGCATTTATGTGTCTACTCTTCACGAAGCTCGTGATACATGAAGTAATATCTTCATATCTTGTAACAAAAACGATTTGTTTCTCTCTGCGTGGCCTATTCTTATAATTCGTTATCGATCTCTGGGGACATCTTTTTATTAGTACGTTTCGGTTTTCTCTAAGAAAAGTAATCCAGAGCGATTGAGATACTATGAGTGTGGCGGAAACTCGGTTCTTCCTTATTTTCATAAGAATCTAGTCATTAGAATTCTATTAAGATGTACTTTCGGTGAAATTCATCATGCAACATAAAGACTATATTAATTTATATTTTTATTAATGACTTTAAATATTTTCATTTTGATGCAATTTTTGTTTACATATTTGTTAGAAATGTGGATGCATTTTTTGGCGCTGTCTCTATATTCTGTTGTACGCACCATGTGAAATGCGTAGAGAAGACCTGTTTCTAAATATGCATCCTATGTTGAAATAAATGTGTCGTTTTTGCAATAAAAAAAATCTTGTTCAAGATTTCTTTTGTGTCCTTTTTTTTTTTTTCATCTGAAAAGTTATTACAAGTTTGTATTATTTCGTATTAAATCTCAAATGATACTCATTACTTGCATTTTTCTTATACAACCCGGTATATTTTAGTACAAGAACGTCTTTTTTAAAAATTTTGTTGGGGTTTTTTTCAGTTGTTTATATTGTTTTTTACAATATTAGGCTTTAATAATTTTACACTTGTAACCAAAAAAATAGGTGTTTTAATGCGAGTATGTGTCGAAAGTGAAAGTGTGCTTCGTCTGGGCATTATCTATCAGATGTTAAAAAGTTGCCTGTGGGTCTTCTGTGTCATGTTATTCAGTCAGAGCGATAGGAATAGAAAGACATAAGCGTCTACGAATCTTCAAAATTTATTTCCAAATTGCTACTGAAGGGAAATTTTAAGTTTATGTCTGACGAATATTTTTTTTTCAAAGCATATTGTTTTCAAAGGATATTTGCTTCTTACTTACACTTTCAATAAATACCTAATAAATTGCAGAGTAATTGCCAAACAGTTATCGGGTCTTGAAAGGATTAAATAACTTTAAAAATATTAATCAGATGTATCGATGCTAATCGGGTAAGAAAAAGCAGATGTTAAATTTTTATTTCCATACTTTTATTTTTTCCACGTAAACCAGTAACGAGGGGTGGGCAAGAAGTGTATAGATGCCACAGAGACAATAATTTGTTGTTTTTGTACGTTTTTAAAACCAGAAGATGAAATATTCAATTTGATTGGGGGCTAAAAATAAATATGCTTCGGGTGCCATTTACCCTTGCTACGCCACTGATGTTAAGCCATCAGATAAAGCACAAACGCATTTTCGCGTCAGCAGTGTAAGAAAAGTTTGTTTTAGCAAGGGAAGCTTGCTTAGCCAATGTGTTGCTGACAACTTAGCCCTTTTTGTGGTCTCCGAAAGTCTCTAGTTCTAACTACACACATACACTTTTTGCAGATAAAATTAAATTTTTATTTTATTTTAGCTGCCATTAATTAGGAATTATTAAAAAAAAACCAATAGTGTCCCGGAAAGCTAGCTAATTTTTAACGAAATTTTTAAATTTTGTTGTCAGTGCCCGATATTCTGGGGTAATTCTTAGGTGCTCTAGTCACCCGATCGCCCCCCATTATTTTCTTCTTTGGGGTTACATTAAAGCACAGTGCATAGGCCAGCGATGTTGAATTAGCTCTAGAACTGTTTACCAACACTTTTTTTTTTCGAATATATGCAATTTTATTAACGTATATTTTTCGTTTAAATGTGGCAATTCTATCACTTAAGGACGATTATTCTCCGTTCAGGATGAAATGAAATGATTAATATAACGCATTTTCGGAGTTCTTTGGTAGGTCGAGAAGTAAAATTGTAAACATCTCGCCATCCTTTTTTCACTTCACCCCTATTTTGGTGAAATCGGTCCCAGAAACACGGAGAGTTTCCGTATCTGAGAATGATCAGTGTCATTTAGTTGAATGCTGTAAAACTTCGATTAACTGTCAGTTTCTGTTATCCGTCCTCGACAAAATAATGTACTTTTATAGTATTACAGTACAATTCTGTACAGTACTACTCTTATATTGTAGTTTATATAAATCGTTTTGTAAAGTTAAATTCAATGTGAATGTATTATTCACTTTTAAAGGATATTATTTTCATTTTCGTTGCAAGCGAGCAGTGGATTCATGTTACTGAACTTTAATTAATTGATTTTTGCATTAATAGTTTTCTGTGATCCGTCACAGCCCTTTTCTGGTCATTGAAGGTAAATCGAAGTTTTGATGTACTTTCATTTAAAAGATTTGAAAAGCAAACTACACAGGCAATAGAAAATAAATCATGACACACCGGATTTTTAGAAGACGTATTGAGTATTTTTGGAGTTTTCCGCCAGTTTTTTTAGCCAGTGATTGTCCTCTAATTTTGAAGAACACATGTTTGAAATTTTATCACGATAGAACAAAAACTGTAGATTTGTATGAAAAGACAAGAAATCAAACATTCTTCTTTTTTGTATATGGATTTAAACAAGGCATTTAATTTTGTGCTTTTAGAAGCTTGCAGTTACAATGAAATAGCAACTACGGATAAAGCATGGAATGAATATATTGACAATACGTTCCCTAATTCTCGATGAAATACAATTATCTCAGAAACTTAAAAATTTTAGAACAACTTCGAGAGTTCTTACTAAGATTTGACCTGTAATTTAATCACACTTTTCAATGAACCTGCAAACGAATGCATTTAAACAATTTAAGAATAGCTTTTACACATTTTAATCAGAAATCTGATTTTTTTTTATTTTATATATTTATTTTTGGCATTAAAAGATATTCAGCATAAATTTTCAAGGTTTCTAACAGGGTTCCCACGGGTCTTAGAAAGTACTTATTTTCAATCAGTATTCCTTAGAGAGTGCTCATTTTCCTTTTAAAACAAAATTCTTTTTTCGAATGGCGAAATTTTAATTTCCCGATCATCTGATTCTTTTCTAGCGCCAGATCGGCGATCTGGCTAAATCTGACAGACTAGACAGCTTTTTAAGTGATTTTTTACTTCAAGATGAAGCAAATGAAAAGTTATTGAGAGTAATGAAAATTCTTATGATTTTGTCACATGGACAAGCTACAGTAGAAGAGGGTTCAGTGGAAATAGATAATTAGAGTTTAAAACTTAAAAGAAGATTCTTATATTGCTCAGAGGCTCATTTTTGAGAATATGAATAATTGTAATGATATTTACTCTGCAATTGTTACAAAAGAGATGAGATCTCTTCTTCGAGGCAGAAATATATCCCTCACTTGGAAGAGCAACAAAAAAATTCGGAAAACAATAGGAAATGAAAAGATTAACTGTTTAAAATCTAAAAATGCTTTCCTTCAAGCTGATATTACAGCAATGGAAAATTCAGCCGAAGAACTGTCTAATAAGGCAGAGTCTTCAAAAAATATTTCCCTTTTTATAAAAGCAAATGCACTGCGAAGAGATATTAAAGAAAAAACATCTGAAATTAAGGAATTAGTAGGGATGTAACAAATAGTGATTTGGCCGGATACCGAATATTCGGTCAAATTTCAGGCCGAATACCAAATTTTTAAAAATATTTCAATTTTGATTGTCAATGAAATATTTTTCAAATTTTAAATGTAAAAATTTAAGATTAAATAAAATTTATTTTTTATTATTTGTATATTTAAGAAATGTTAATGTATATTTGTAATATTTTAAATATTTAATTACAATAAGAAATGAGAAACCCTCATCATTTTGGAATTGCTACAAAAGAAAAAAATAAGAGCCATCATTGCAGAACATGACAGTAACAAACGCAGAAGAAAATTGAATGGATAAATTAAAATTACTAGAAATATTTTTGATAAAGAACTTCTAATTGGCAGGGGGGGGGGGAGAATTTGCAAGGTTCATAAATTTAACAAATTAATATCTTTCTGCACCTGGCAATCATTATATAGTGATCGTTTATTTTTTGAAGTTGGTAATATATATGAAACCATATGGAGCACACTTCTATAAATTATATGCAACATTAAATACACTTATGTACTATGTAACTTAAAAATGATAAATGTAAGATTTTTTTTTATGATAAATGTACCAAAATGTAATTCTGCAATATTCTTTATTACACATATTTAAAACAAGATTTTTTTAAAACATTCTATCCTGAAATTATTTTGCAGAATAACTGTTTAACATTCGGCCAGAACAAATATTCCAAAAAGGGTTGAATAGGCCTCATACTGAATATTCGTTATATCCCTAGTTGGTATTATTTGTTTATGAAAACAAACGGAACAGACTTTCTTCGGAAAATGCTAAAAAAATATTGTTCCTGCATCATAATTTCAGGCTTTGCAATGATGAATTATATGTAACTTTATATTAAATACACTTATGCTTAAAATTGTGTAAATGTTAGGAGATTTTTTGATAATAAATGCAATGAAATGTAATTCTGCAATATTCTTTGTTACATGTGTATTTAAAAAGTTATTATACTGAATATATTCGGCCAAATATCTCATTAGTATTCGGCCAGCCGAATATTCAGCAAAAGGGCCGAATGACGAATATTCGTTACATCCTTGCGAATTAGAGAGTCAGATTTTTGAAAAGGAAAAATAAACCAACTGAAAAACAGAACTGATTGTATCAGGATTTTAAAAATAATCTTCTTTTACTTAATTTCTGAAAAATGAAGCATTTTAATGATTTAAGTTGATTTTGACATTTGTAAGGCCATTTCAATATATTTCATTATAAACACATTTATATTACTTCAATCATTAAAATTTTAATTGTACCTTCTACTTTTCTTTTGTATAATTTCTAGATATTTTTTAATAGGACCGAAAACACTCCTGTGAAAAAGTTAGTTTTTCTGTAAATATTGATACTGTCTGTCTTTTTTTTATGTGTGTGTTTATGTGACTTTGTACTTTACAGTATTCTTAATTTTAAAGCCTGCCTAAGCTCTAAACATTAAAAGCTAAAAAGAAAGTCTTTGGAGGGGTCATTTCTGCAGGTGACTTTGGGGCGCGCAGTGGACATATGACCCGTCGAACAACAATAAAAACCAGATGCAGTAACAGTAATTCTTTCACGTGTTGTGTATGTGTTGGTCATTATTTGGGATCTAAACTGATTTTTTTTTCACTAACTCGAATTTATGGAAAACTCGAATAATCGAATCTCGAATTATCGAGACTCTACTGTACTGACATTTTTAAAAATGGGACTGTGCTTATTCTGAAAAATTTTCATATGCCATTATTTTTTGTATAATTTAAAAAAATAGACTTAAAAAATTGAATTTTTTACATAGTATTATTCTTTTGAGTGTAACTAATTTGTAAAAGCATTTCGCTTGGTTGAAAGTCAAGTATTAAAGTGTTAAATACGGCTTTTATAATATTTTATTTAACTCCTTATAAAGTCTTAGAAAGTGCTTAGAAGATGCTTATATTTAGTTTAAAAGTAGAGTGGGAGCCCTGTCTAATATAATAATAATATGTCATACTTATTTTATGATCAACTTTATTATTTTTTTTTTACTTTCAGTAGTTTTAATTTTTCTTCTTTTTTTCCTAAACTGCTCCTCTTCGGATAACTATAGACAGCTCAATCTAAACAAATTCTAAATAGCCTTTCACTACAGTTGTAGAAACATGTATTTGCATTTAATCGACTGAAGAAAATTTTTTTCAAAATATTTAAATCATTAATTTCTTTACTTTGAAAGAGATCACACATAAGATTTCACAGTTTCTTATTTACTATAGTGTATATTTATTTCTTATCATCAACACTTTCAGTAGTTTTGATTTTTTTTTTTTTTTTTGAAATTGCTGTTAGGATAAAAATATAGGCAGCTGATTCTAATGAAATGTTAACTCTGTGATTTACACTTTAAATAGTAGAAAATTAAATTCAGAATAGATTGATTAATTTTGTCAATACTATTATGTAAAAATTAGAGTAAAATGTTACTTTATTTTACAATTTAATAAATTAACTTAAAAGTGAAATGAATATGGAAATAATAATTACCAATTTAATATGACTTTTTCAAGTTTTCGTTTGGTAAATGTATTTGCAATTCCACTTTTTCCAGCAATGGCAATGTACGAAAGGGCAAGAACCTTTGAGTTCCACATCTCCTTTAAACCCCAGAACATCATCATAGAAATTGCATGGAGTGAAGTGATGATGTCTGGCTTTGGTTGCCATATTTTGTCTTGAGTTCTGTATAAATCTAAATGTGAAACTTTAAAAAAAAAATGCCGTGATGCGAAAAACAACGGTACTAGAGACATCTGGCCAATCAAATAAAGTTTAGAACGCCGACCTTAAAAATATTTGTAGATGCGACCTTTAAGATTTTTCTTGCACAGATGTAGACTTTCAAAATTGAGGCATTTCTTTATGATCGCCCTGTGTGTGAGAGATGATCTCGTTTTTACTAAACATTCTAGATCTGTTGTTATCTTTAATTAAGCTTGACTCATGTCAAACTTAATTAACGTCAATAGTTAATGTCTGTGTCCCTGTGCATGAAATTGACATTAACTGTTTCGCGTTGTTTAGAATTTGAAATCGCATTCTGAGGAATTTTGATAAATGCTGTAATTTAGAAGTGTACCCTCGCAAATGAAAAGGCTACAGAGTCAGTACATTGTTTCCAACAACAACAAAAAAGACGGTGATAAGAATGTGAGACTGTTCTAAGATCCAACACACCTGGGCTGCATCTCGTGACTCCGATTAAATCGAGCTTCACGAAACCAAAAACAACGATTTCTGCTGTTTAATTGTGTTTGAAACTTTTCATTTAATCCGTATTTTATTATTTATTTTCTATTAATATACATTTGTATTTATTTATATAAACATATACAAACGAAAATATTTATGTTCCCACTCAAGTAGTAAAGCATATTCTCACCAAAAATATCTAAAGACACATCTTTATATTCGTTACAAAGGAATAACTTTGTATATGCAGACAGAAAGTTAGTTTGTATGAACCTTTAAAATCCATATCCAAACTGACACAAAAGAGGTTCTTCCAGTGTCAGATTAATAAAGCAGAGTATTTTTCAGAACGAATTCTTTTATCAAGGGATTTCGTTATAATTTACAGCAATGGAAGAGCCATATTCCTGTGGTTTATGTAGTCGAGCGTTTCCTCAGCAGCAAAATTTAAGAAAGCATTTTCTGTCTCATAAAAAAACCCCTTATGCTTGAGAAATTTGTAATTAAATATTTTCATGGCGTTCTCATTTATTGGTACATTCATGGATGCATACGAAAGAGAAATCTTTTCCATGCAACATTTGTAATAAAAATTTTTCTCAGCATCCTAATTTAACGATACATTTACGAACGCATACGAAAGAGAAACAGTTTTTCATGTGAAATTTGTAATCGAACATATTCTCAGCATTCTAGTTTAACTTGACATTTACGGGCACAATCGATAGAAAAACCTTTTGCATACGACGTTTGCAATAAAGCATTTTCTAAAGAGTCGAACTTAAAAACTCCTATAAGCGCATGCGATAGAGAAACCGTTTACATGTAACAATTGTCATAAAACTTTTGCTCAGCTTATTGAATTCATGACATATTTTCGGATGCATCCAAAAGAATTACCGTATGCATGAGAAATTTGTAAAAATGCATTTTCTATTTGTCTTCATTTAATGGTACATTCACGAATGCAAACAAATGAGAAACCGTTTGCCAGCGATATTTGTTATAAAAAATTTTCAACATCCTACTTTATCGAAACATTTACAGACACATTAGATAGAGAAACCGTTTGAATTTGACATTTGTCGAAAACATTTGCTCAGAGTATTTACTTTATAATACATTTACTGATGCATACAAAAGTGAAACCGATCCATCCACCGAAACATCCCAGGCAGCAAAACATCGTTGGCCAAGCAACGGCCAAACATCACCCGCCTACGTTCACTTGCTGGGGCGACATCTTTCGCGACGCCGCACATTTCGGCATTCTAGGTGGAAAAAATTAAAATTTCGACCGCTTTAGAAATTAGGAATCTCTATATATTACGATAGCAAAATATCCGTTGCATATGAAAACCGGTTTAATTTTTCACAATATCGCCAGGGGCGCTATTATACTCGTCCCAATAGGCGCGACCTTGAACCTGCCGCGCTGAGTCCTAACTGCCAGTTCTCTGAGCAGAGAATTCGTTGACGTTGCATTCGAAAACTACTGTTTCTAAATATTTTTTTATTTTCACACCTACATTTCTACAGTATTTTCTATCCATCAATGTCTTTTTTTGTTTGAAGAACAGAGTTTATTGCTGTAAAACGGCCTCTAAAAGTGGTGAGTCATTTTTTTGCAATCTGAAAGCGAAGTCATAAGTTTATGTAAAGTTTTAATTTAGAGTACCACTTTGCGGTTGTGTAGTCATCAAAGATAGAACATTTATAAGTCTACATATTAAAAAAAATATCTTGCCAAAACTTGCGATTTGTTTTTTGTTTTTTATCCTTTTCTGCAGAATGGCACATTCAATTTCTCGGAGACAGCTTTTCGAAATATTCAAAAGTAGACGCATTGATTGCATTTATTATGCAAGAATTTGGAACGCTTTCGAATTCGGAAAGTGCTGTGATAAGCTTGAAGAACAAGCGCTTGTGTTAATGGTAGATAATGGTTTGTCCACTCGTCAATACCAACGAATACTTGAGCATGCTGAAAATATGAATTGCAAATTTTATCCTTCCTATCATAAAGTTAAATAAGGCAAACAGTTATGTTGTCCGCACAGTATTAGTGTGACAGAAACATCAGTAGAAATAACTTTGCACACACTCGTTGACCACACTGTTTCACGTATTTGTTACTAAAAAATAACGTTTGTCACACAAATAATGCTTTTGAAGTTATTATGAAATGAGGATGTGATGGATCCGAGCAAAATCGATATAAAAGTTTTCTGCATTTTCAGCATTTGTGTGGTTCCACTGCAAATTCATAGTGGTAAAGACGATTCTAAAAGTGTAATTTGGAAAAACCCAGTTCCGTCTTCAACTAAGTACTGTCCACCTTTTAAATTTATTTTTGCTAAAGAATCAAAAGATTTGATTACTACAGAAGTTGAAGAAATAAAACACCAAATAAAAGAACTCGAACCGACGAAAATTTTCTTTGATGATTTGGAAATTTCTGTAACGCTAACTCTGATATTTTGTATAGTCGTCGGAAAAGTTTGTAATGCTGTATCATCGTGTCCATCCACCCGAACATGTTACTTGTGTGGGGCGAAACCCAATGAAATGACCAAATTACGTGTCATCCCCAAAAAAGAAGTGAGTACAAAATTTTTGTCGTTTGCCATATCACCTCTCGACTCTTGGATAAGGCTAATGGAATGCGTTCTTCATATTTCATATAGGCTAAAAATTAAGACATGGCAAGCACGAAGATCTGAAAAAGGAAGTTTAAGAGAGATTTAGACGAGAATTAGGTCTTTTAGTTCACATGCCAAAGCAAAAAAGTTGCAGCACAAATGACGGCAACACTGCCCGCAAATTTTTTAGACATCCTGAGGAAACGGAAGAGATAACTGGAGTGGAGTTCAACTTGATCAAGCGTTTGGGAATCATTCTCGAATGCATAAACTGTAACATAAAAATCAATTTAGAGAAATTCGCAGAATTTACGAGAGTGTCACAAAACATATACCTCCGAAACTACAGTTGGCCTAAAATTTTAGTTACCTTGAGAGACATAATTGAAGCGTGTATTCTTCCAATTGGATCATACTCTGAAGAAGCCCAGGAGGCAAGAAATAAACACAATAGGCAATAATTCACAAGGAAGTCATCCAGGATAAACACAAATACAGATTTACTACATATATTGCTCATCATATCCGATCCCTATATAGCAAGTTTACGGGCAGCTCCAAAATCCAAAAAACGGAAAATGGATCGAGAAATGATAAAATTGTTAGAATTATGTGAATAATTCTAACAACAGAAAAACGTGAATAATTAAATAATTAATAGCGCGGGGGCTTAAAAACCACTTTGCATCCATCAAGGTAAGTAAAACACATAATAGTAACCCAAAAGTAGAAAATTAAAGAAATATATAAAAAATGTCAGAAAAATATCCTGATTAAAAATAGTGAGATTTGAGCCAGTAGAAAATTAAAATTCCGCAATTTAGGAAGATGACGCAATACTCCGTCAACGGAAGTATAAAGGCGTCAAAACAATAGTAAAAATTAAATTTAAGAAATAAAAAGAGTGTCAGAGCACATAATAATGTGTAATCGACAACAATTAAATGATAAATTGCATTAACGAGTGAAATTTCCGCATAATTAAAAATGGATTGATGTGGTATAGTCATGACACTTGAAATAGGACGATCAAGCCAAAAAATAAAATTACTCATAAAAAGTTAACTACTGCCTCAATCAACACGAAAAATATATGAAATAAAATGTGACGATGTCTAGATTAAAAATAATCAGGTTTAGGACACGATTCAAAAAGAATAAACATGGATTACAAAGGATTGTGAAAATCCACTGACGCTATCTCAGAGCCGCCATGTTGGCTAATGGCCACCATGATAGTTGAGAAAATGAAAATCCTTAATCCTTAATCCTTAATAATATAATAAATGCGAAAGTGTGTCTGTCTGTCTGTCTGTCTGTTTGTTAAGCTTTCACGACCAAACTACGCAAACCGATTTGGATGAAAAGAGTGGCAGGAAGTTGTAGCTTCAAAACCCAAGAACGGACAGAGCTAGATGAAATCCACGTTAAATTAATTATTTTTTGACTACAGATTAAAAATAGTTAGCAAAAGAAGCCCATTATTCATTTCCGCGATTCTGCGGTAGAAGATTTTATTTTTCAATAAACTGTCGTGATACTTCAGGAATGCGAAAACATGTGGAATAAATTATTTTTTAAAATCAACTATCACGTAATCCTTTTTCCTTTGTAACTGAACAAATTGTCCCATTAAAATTATTTTATACCATCTTAAAGATAAATTTTTACCTTTTCAATGATACCAGAACTTTGATATTTCTGTGACATTTTTCATTCGAATTTTTTTATTAATTTTTTTTTAAATTTTACGTGCAGACGATTTTGTAAAATAACATAAATTTATAGCTACTCATTTGTTAGGAAATGGTTAGACTTTGAACTAATTTAAATTTATTTCTGAAAGAACTTTGCTTATATTTATAAGTATCCATAAAATAAGGCAAATTTACATGTATCTGTGTCTGTCTGTCTGTCGGTCGATCGGTCGAGGCACAAGAACTCCTCTAAAGCAGCAGATAGCAGCGACGTGAAATTTACACGGCATTCTAGAGCATATTTTTAGGTCAAAGGTGTTATTTTTCAACTTTCAAGGTTAATTGGTTCTTAAGATATTTGAATTAAATAACGAAAATTGGCGCAGAATCTAAAAATGCTTAGACGTTTTTGCCAATAACTACACAAATATTTATTGAACTAATAAATTATTTTTATGCCATTTTTTTTAAAGACCAAGTAGTCTTTTTAATGCTATTAATTCCATTACTGATGAAATGTTTTCTCTGATTGCTATAAAGGTTTAAAAATATTTTTTAGCATATTTCTAACAATACTTTTTTTTATTCTTATAGAAATAGAATTCAAGCCAAATTACTGTTTCGCGCGCGGAGCTTTTGCCAGTGTTAAAAGGTAATATAAGAAAATGTCTTGCTTTCTTTGACCATTAACAACAAAGGGAACTTTACTTTCCGGCTTCCTGTTGTCGTAGCATTTGCGCTTTAATGCGGTTACACAGTGATCAATGACGTTGGTAAGATTATTCTCTCGATGTTTTGTTTATACGGTAATTACAGAATATCCATCTGTAGATACGGTAATGGGCATTAACAAGGAACATCATATACTGTAGGCTATTCAACATCTTAAAATAGTCAGGAACCTTCCGACAAAGCCGAGATTGAATGCTGGTACGACAGTACTACTAATACGCAACCTCGATATACCGAGGACTGCGCAATGGCACTACGGTAACAAATTACACCAAGGTCAAACGTCATGAAAGCTACTGTTATGACTGAAATTATAGGGAGAAGAGAGTATTTTAATTCCACGCCTTCCGATAATGCTGGAAGAGTTTATCATCTCTCGTTTAAAGGTAACAAATCCTGTAAAAATATCATTTGCGAGGCTCGGGGCCAGACACTGAAAGTGGCAGTACATTGGAAAAACCATGTTTTTCGTGGTGTTCACGTATGTGGCCTGTTACGTGTGTACAGCCCACACAACCTCCACATCCATTACCAAATAACGTGGTATAAAAAGTATATTAGCATATGAGTATGAATTTACATAACTATATCAGCATACATAACACGAGGTACACTCCCGCAATCAGCCGTCCAGTGTTAAAGTATTATCGACCGTCAGGAACTTTACTTTCCCTTTAGAAATCACTATGAAGCATTTACGTTCGTGAATTAAAAAAAAGAATAAATTCAAATTCTATTGGCGAGTCGCAGGTAACAATAGTAATATAATGATGCGAAAGTGTCTGTCTGTCTGTCACGACTATCTATCTGTCTGTCTGTCTGTCTGTTTTGTTAGCTTTCACGACCAAACTACCAAACCGATTTGGATGAAAAATTGGCAGAGTTGTAGCTTCAAACCAAGAACGGACATATGCTAGGTGAAATCACGTTAAATTAGATATTTTTGACTTCGATTAAAATAGTTAGCAAAAGATCAAAAGCTGACTCTTGATTCATGATGAAGATTTTATTTTTCAATAAGCACTATACGTGATACTTCGAGATACTGGCTTAATGTGTGAATAAATTATTTTTTAAAATCAACTATCACATGTCCTTTTTCACTTCCATAACTTCAGGAACAAATTGTCCGATACACAAATTATTTTATACCAATCTTAAAGATAAAATTTTACCTTTTTCAATGATACCAAATTTATTTCTGTGACATTTTTTCATTCAATTTTTTTATTAATTTTTTAAATTTTGCGATGCAGACGTTTTAGAGTAACATAAATTTATAGCTACTCATTTTGGTAGGAAATGGTTAAGACGAACTAATTTAAATTTATTTCGAAAATTTGCTTATATTTATAGTATCCATAAAATAAGGCCGAATTCCTACGTAGCATCTGTCACAATCTGTCCGGTCGATCGGTCGGTCCACAAGAACTCCTCCTAAACGAACGGTAGCGAAGTGAAATTTACACACGGCATTCTGACATATTTTAGGTCAAGGTGTTATTTTCCAACTTTCAAGAGTTAATTAGATATTTAATTAAATAACGAACATTAGCCGCTTTTCAGCCTAATGCTTAAACGTTTTTTTGCCAATAACTTTAAATCTTTATTAGACAACAATTATAATTATGCCATTTAAAGACCAGAAAATGATCTTTTTAATGCTAGTAATTCCATTGCAGTAAATGTTTCTCAGTTATATAAAGGGTTAAATATTTTTAACGTAATTTCTAACAATACTTTTCATTCTTATGAAATAAATTCAAGCCAAATTACTGTTGTTTCAGCGCGGGCTTTTTGCCAGTATTAAAAGTATTATTATAAGAAAATATTGCTCGCTTTGACCATAAACAACAAAGAGACTTTACGCCAAGTTTCCTGATGTGTTAGCATTTACAGCTTTTAATGCGGTTACACGAGTGATCAATGACGTTAGTGAATTATTCT
>BGPR01002073.1:0-54601 GCA_013235015.1 Araneus ventricosus
AAGTAATGAGTAGTTGAATTTGCATGCTTTATCGAGGAATATATATTAAAGATCCTTGACATTGCATGTTTCCACATCTATTGTAATAAAATTAGGCAATTTATTTGTTGTTAGTGATTTCTGATAACTGCATGTTTTTGTGCATGCTATTTTTATGAAAGAAATGAAGCACAGATTATTGCACATTATTTCTAGATTATATGCAGCAATTCTGATAGATAATAAAGTGTGGGTGTATTAATTATATTTCAAGTAAAAAATTGCTTCATAACTGAAGTTTCTCAAATATTACTGTGTTTTTCTTATAGAACTGCAAATCAAATTCAAATGTTTCACACACACAAATAGAATTTAGAAAGCTAACTTCAGTTTTCATAAATCAGTTTTTTGAACGAAGACATCTGCATTTTGTGAATACCTCATGTCTATGATTTGGTTTAGTTTTTTATGGTGCAAGGACCATGGATTTGATCATACTGCTCATGACTATGATTAAAATTTCTTATGTATATCCATTTCATATTGGTCATCCTGCTTTGTACTAGATAGTCGAAAATAAGGTAATAATCAATCGATTCGACAAATGATATGTATGCAGAATATTTATTTTTTTATCATACAAATTTATGAACTTGCTGTTTCAGTAGAGTCGTAGAAAGAAATTTGATATAGATTTCTTCCAACACTAAATATTAGGCAGAAAAAAAATGTAAAATAAAAATTCTAATTTTTGTCATTTAAAAAACAATCCTTTTTAATATTTAATTATTAAGTTACTTAAAATGAAAAAGTTTACAAATGCCCAAAAATTTTGTATTTTTCAAAAAAAAAAAAAAACTTTTGTTTATAAAGATTGAAATTAAAACAAAAAATTTATAATTATTCAAAAACTGGGAATTTCATGAAAAAAATTGTAAACAGTGATTTAAAATGAAACAATATTTATAAGAACAGGGTATTTTGCAAAAAAAGTATTTGCGAATGATAATTCAAAATGAAACACAAAATTTATAAATATCCAAAAACTGGGTAATTCACAAATTGTTTTCAGTGGTGATCTAAAATGAAGCATAAAATTTATACCCTTCCTTATCTAAACTATAACTCTATATATAAAATGATCATTTTGCAAGAAAAAAGTATTTGCGAATGGTGATTTAAAATGAAGCATATACAATTTTTTAAAAAAATTAGGATTAGAATAAAATATTCCAGAATTTAAATGGGATATGAGAATAATTTACTTTTTCTGGTTGGAAGAAATAACAGAATGGAAAAATAATTTTGAATTCTGTTTTTTATGTTATATAGATAGCACCAGTGAAGCTTCCCATTCATAATTTTCTCGCAATGGCATTTTAGAAGCCAGCCATTCTTTTTTTTATATAATGAAGAGTTAATCACTCACTACACACATATTAACATTACGGTAAATCCCATGCTGAAAAGTAAAATAATGGGATTTAAAAAAAAACCTGCTTCGACTTTTTTAAATGTATAAGTGTACAATGTAAGTACTTTAATGTTGAGAACAAACTTGCCACTGTAAGCAAAATGGAAAAACACATAAAAGAATGTTTGAATGCCCTGTTGATTAAAGAAGGTTATTGAGAGAGTTCAATAATGAATTTTGTTTTAAACAAATTCCAACTAGATCAAACCTAGAGTTTCAAGAATATTTAAAACTGATGTTTATGATCCAGATGGAACTCTGCTTAGAGAGTAAAATGTCTAGTACATCTTAAAATAACTCAAGAACTTCATGATCACTTTTAAAAACTGTTAGAATTGAAACATTTGCTAGCTTTTTTCATCAAAAATGGCTGCTTCTTTGACTAATTAATCTAAAATAAATTATAAGCAAATGTCTTTCATTTTAGTTTTTATTATAAACTCTTTATTATTTTAAAACCAAAATAATCATTTTTTTAAAAAGCAGCAAATACATGATTATTCATTCACTACTTTAATTAAAAAGCATTGACATTCAACTCGCTTATTTTATGTAAGATGCATAATGCAGTAATTTTTTTTTTCTGTGATTAAATTTTTTAGCTTTTATAAAATTTAAAAAAGTTGCAAAACGGTCATGTTTGCAGTTTTGTTTTTACCTTACACAAAATACATAATGTATAAATATCAAATTACACCCCAGTGCATGTGTATTTTGCATGAATAGAGTTAATTGAAAAAACCCATTTTGGTTATTATCGGGTAATTACCTAGGTATTTTACATAGTGGGCTCCACTCTTTTTAGGAATCTCTTGTTTAAATTTATAATTTTACTTTAGAATTATAAATGCTGTTTAATTAATCGTGGAATAAATTTTGATTTTCTTATGAAAGTAATGTTCAGTCATCTTTATTCAGGTTTCTGTTGCACTGTATAGAAGTTCTGAATGTGTTTCAATTCAACACTATATTTTAAAAAAAGTATAAAATCGCATTAAGTTCGATTTATTGAATAGAACCATTTGGGGTATTTACCTTAAAAATAAATACCCGGATAATTTGCATCACCGATTGGAATTGTTATTTTTAGTTAAGATTTTTATTTTGATAGGTATTTTTACATAGTTAACACGCTGTTTTTATTTATGTCTAAGGTTGAATACAATAAGAATTAATCAAACTAGAATTTCATTCAAAGCTGGCCCTAAGCCAGGCAAGGTCTAATTCTACAATTTAAGTACAGGGTGCTTTACATAATTTTAATGTTAATAGTTTTTATTTAGTGTTATTTGCAAAGTAATAATTTTCCGTTAAGTATTGTGACATTATCTATATAATGCTGTATTAATAATGTTGAATATTGGAATATTGAACTTAAAATATCAATAGAAAATATTAAATTTTTTTTAAAGAAAAATACATACAAATTCTAGTATATATACAATTGTGCAAACATTTTTAGATAAAAAAGAATGTTACATTTCATTAGAATTGGCAGGAAAATCTGGTATTCATTTAAAATGCAGTTTTATTTTTTTCGTAAACTCTACTTTTATGAAATAGCTTCTATTTATTTCACATTAAAAATTGTTTTCCTATTAATCTTCCAATTGAGTTTTTTTTAAGGAAGAAATGTTTTTAGCATAAAAAAAATAATCTTGTTTAAAAACATTTGTTTAAGTATTTTTTTAGTTTATATTCACCAAAATAAGTCTATCACATTAAATTCTATTAAATGAAAAATAATTTCAACATATGTTTCTTTTAAAAGTAATAAGTAAAGTTTCATCATAATAAAATCAGGATTTAACTCAAATGTAAGGTATGTATGTAATGGCTACTATTGCACAAATTAATTTTTTTTTTTTACACCCTGGCTTGAACAAAATTTGACTGATACTGGAAATTTTCAAACAAAAATGTGATTTATTTATTTAAAACACACACACTACAGAGAGAACTCCAGTTACAGAGTGTAAAAACAGGGTTCCCACTCTACTTTTCAAACTAAAAATAAGCACTTTATAAGGACTTAAATAAAATATTATAAAAGCTGTAATTCACAATTTTATATGTCTTTCAATCAAGTGACTATGTAAATAATTCATAATGTAAGGTTATTTTTTGTTACATTATACAAAAAATGCCATATTATAAAAAATTCAAAATAAGCACAGTCCATTTTTAAAAATGTCAGCAGTTAAAATATGGGCATGTATATGCACGCATATCAGTAATATGTACACATATTAAAATATAAAATAGGCACAGCAGAGGGAAAAACAGTAAATTTATCACTCTTCAAAGTTCAAAAAGTTGCTCATATATATAGTAAAAAATCTTGACTTATAAACATGCAACGATTCAACACCAATGCTTATAAAAAAATATTGAAAGACAATAAAGATTACAAAAATGAATGCAACGGAACACAGAAAAATTGAAATGCACGATAAATTTAGAAATAAGGAGTGTAAAAGGTAAAACATGATGAATTAAAAAAATGTAAACAATTCAATTTAAAAACACCATTAGCATAACATTGGAAAGGTGGCTGTATGTAGCAAAAGGTCAACGAGGTTGGCAGACGTGCACATGGGAACAGACTTGTGTAAAAATTTTGAATTTATGATCATTTACATATTTCATTAATTTTAAGTAATCATCTTATCTGAACAAATAATAGATGAAATATATACATCACTATTATTAGACATAATTATATAACATTTTTCTAAATATGAAATGTAGAAATAAATCTGAAAAATGACTGCATTATAATTCAAGACACCTGTGCATCAGAGAACTTGTTAAAAATTCTATAAAATTTGTACAAAGAGAACACATGGTTATATTTTGAAAATACATTTTAAACACAGTATCTTCAGCAGACCCAGAGGAAACTGTAGAACACAGGGTATGCAGAAGAAGTTCCTGAGGATAGCCACTGTCTCCTAAAATGAAGAAGTAAAGGTTTTGAGGAAAAAAATAAATAAAAGATAAAAACTTCACAAATTATATAAGTGAGATGTTCAGATATTATTTATAAGATTGCCACCTTCTTTGTATCAGTTTCAACAATTAGACAAGGAAAAGGTAGTAAAGTCGCCAGGGTTTTGCTGAAGCTATACCTTGGGCATACGCAATGCGAGGTGGGAGGAAAAGAAAATGAGTCAGTTTTCCAGAACTTGACCAAAATGTCTCAGAAAGCTACTTCTAATAGATGGAAACATAACTCGCACTTCATAATCAGATTTTCATGTTTACCACAACCGATCATAAAAATAATTTCATATGATGCTTATACTGACACACTTTATCCTTTACATTCAGTTTAGGTGTTAAATATTCTATTTTTTAATTTTCCTTCAATTTTCTTTTGACAAAGTTTCACTGATGCTCAGGTGCATATCAAAAAGCTTTTTTGATTCAAGGTGACAGAATGAAATTGATTTCTGCTTAAGCACAGTTATCACAAACCTAGCTTTGTTGCAAGTTAAGTTTACTCGATAAATTGGCAATCATGTGCAGCTAAATGTTATTTCTAACCACCAAAAAAACAGTTTATTATTCCTCAACTCTTGGTAAGAATTCACAAGTAATATAGCTGCCAAAAAAAAAAACCCAGAAACTTATACTGTTCTTTTGGAAACTATACCTTTGAATAAATAATTGCATTTTTTGAAAAATTAATAAGCAACAGGTATTTGTTTGTAAATAATTCATAAAGTGCAGAAGATGATACAAGTAGAAAACATAATATAAATGAAATACAATCAATTTTAAAAAAATAATGTGTATTTCTCATAATTATACCTCTGATCATCAGGAAACTTGACATTTTTTTAAATGATAGTTAGTCATGGCTTCCGAGACTTCTCGAATGCAGATGCTGACATTTGAATGAGAAAATCATTTCCAACTTTTTAGCACCCTTTTTAGAACTTAGCACCAATGAATTTGTTTCCTTACCCTTTCTTTTTGGACACCCAAAAATAGAATATTTATTAAGTATAATTTATTACACAAAATTTTAAAGGGTTATGTGGTGAAACACTGATGCTGTTAAATTTACAACTATTTTAAATCCTTAAATAACCAAGTACAAGATATACGTGTAACCAAGAACTGATTTGTTTTTCTTAACAGAACATTGTTTAGTAAGTTGAACCGCGATGAATTACTATATATTAATAAAATGATGATAAAAAATTTTTTCACTTACTTTGATTTCAGTGTTGAGGGCAGTCTTCCTTGTTGTTTTCGGCTCAAGAAAAGGGTTACGTTCTTGAATGAGCTGAAAAGTTAATTGTTTGCTCTATCGGAAATTAGAAGTAAAATCGTCGTCACTTAAATCAAAAGCGTTACATCTAAAATATTCCTAGGAACCCTTCTTGCGCAAGAGCTAACATCAAAACTAGAGCCATCATTCCAAGTATCGCGAAACAAACAACACAACCTTCTCACTAGCGACAAGTGCTTCTCCCTTGCCTTTAGCGTGGTGAGAAAAAACGGTTGAAACTCGCAAGGGATTTCGGTACCGAAACGATGTCGGAAGCTTCGTGTTAACGGATTTAGATGACATCGCGAACTGTGACGTCACGAGTGGGAGAACGGGTCATTTTCTCGCAACAGAATGGTTGTCGGTAGGATCGTGGGAGAGCCCCAGCTCCGGTTTCGCCGGCAAATCGTCGCATGGTCCCATAGTAACGTGTGACAGTGTTCACGCGTGTTTTTCCACGAAAGCGTTTTCTCTCTACCCTGATGGCAGCTCCAAGCACCGATTCTGTTCTTTAAAGTTAAATAAAAATTTATAAGATTTTAGATGCTTTGAAACATTTTTTTGTTTCTTTTTCGATTAATTATATTTTGTTATGCTGATATTCTGATTTTTTTAAAAATAATTAAAGCGAATGTGTCTGTATTTGTACAGGATGAAAATGTAATATCAAGTTAATTTTTTTCACCTTTTTGAGATAACTTCGAAAATATTATTGAATTGTAATTTTAATGTAATATTTTATTTAGAAGGATAATTCTAATATATTTTATTTGATAATAAAAGCTTAATTAAACTGTTTTATTATAAAGGCATATTCATATTTTATTTTCTTATAAATATCTTTAACAGGCGTATTGTGAAGAAATGCTTTTGCTAAAATTTGTATCTACGATAATATGAGGGGACGGGTTTTTTTCCAAGGAAATAGTCTTTTCATCTGCACTCGTTTTATATTCAGATTTTCACTGATACATTAATTAAACTGGTCGCTGATTCATTAAATGCATCAAGTTTCCTTCTACATTTAATTTTTTTACTTTCTCGTATAGGAAATATACAGAGAGAAAATATTGTAATCGTCAAAAAATTCGAACTCGAGATTTTGACGAATCTCCACGTTTTAGACCTCCTTGAGTCCGAAAAACACAATTTTGGAATTATGTCTGTCTGCGTATCTGTCTGTGTGAACACAATAACTCGAAAACTATTAGAGCTACGGGGATGAAATTTGGTATGTGATCTTGACACATAATTTGTAGATTTTTTTCAAATTTTGGACAAAATCCGTCTACGGAAACTCTGTCTGTCCGCGTTCATGTGAACACTATAACTAAAACTTTAATAGCTAGATGGATAAAATTTGGTACACAGTTTTATCATCAGGAATGTAGGTCCGAATCAAATTTTTGATATTAAGGAAGTTGCTAAACTTTAACTTGCTTTTTCCTAATTTAAAATCCATTTCATGAAAAGTTAATTACACCGTTCTGAAAATAAATAAATAAGCTACAAAAAATTCAATTACTTGTTTTTCGTTAAAATTGTTTCTCCACCACAGTGCAGTAAACAACGTCCACATAGACCAAATTCGGCGACTCCATACTAATCATGTCAATGATGTGAATTTCAAAGTTGTGCATTTTTTTCCTTAATTTTAACAAATTTCAGAATATATTTATATTTATACTTTGCAAAAAAAGCAGATAATATATATTTTTTAACGAACCGGTTGAAAATTATTAATTTTTTAGGACAGTTGAACAATATTTAGCACAAAACTTTTAGGTATAACGTATAACCTTTTCAGTTCTTCATGTTAAAATTTTATTATTTTTTGAATTTACTTGAAAAATATGACTTGAGAATCATAAATAAAAATATATTGAAAAATAATTTTTCTCATCCCTAGCCTCTGTAAAATATGAAATTGCTTACTTTTTAAAGCGATTTTTTTCCTACAAAATAACACATACAATGATCATTATGAATTGTTAGAGTGTTTAAAAATAACTCAAAATGGAATTTTTATCAAAATAAAATTATTTTAAATTCAATTACATACCTACTATTTATCAGGATAAGCAGAATATCCATAGGATATTCTTTAATTTGTGAGAACATTATATGAAACACCGGAAAACAAAAAATTATATACTAATGTATGTTATCCTGAATTCAATTGAGAATTTTCTGAAACAGTTCCATACATTATAAGTTGTGAAATTTTAATTGATTATATGCAATGAATTCTTCCTTCGATGGGAGCTCTTCAAATAAATCACCATTTCTGAGCCACGTATATCACTCGCTCAGAAAGATTAATGACGAATGTGACCACGAAAGCCGAATATGCAGGGCCATCATACAGCGACGATTCGCCAAACGCCCCGTGTGAACACCACCGACACGTTTTCAGCTCTCAGCCGAATTCGCCGTAGCCGACCCGTGTGTTCGTAGCCTAAGTGTACGAGAAAGTCGAGGTGAGAACTCCCGTTGGTTTGCCACGGTAATGCAGTTAAAATGCGAAAATGGTTGCATAACCGGAATAAATTTATAACTATTTTTTCTTCTTTTTCCCTCAGTAAACTAATGAAAACCGCGCTGGAAGTTGTTTATTTAGGTGACTATAGGTTCAGTGATAAAAATTAGCGCCCGACTTTAGTGCATGAATTAAAACCCTAAAGTTTTAAAATTTTCCATTCCAGAAATCTTGATTGATAACTTTTGTGATTATGATTAGTTGTCCTTAAATGTCAAATTAAATCACTTTTACATTAGACCGTTTTAGAAATGTAAAAGTATTAATAAGTCATTACATATATATAATTATGTTAACTAAGTATTAAATATATATAACATGACAAATATGTACATAAGTACAGATTCTATAATCTTTTGTTGGATTGGTTCTGAGACACAATACTTTACAATTTATTTAGAACTCAAATCTCAAAGGCGAGAAAGACACACGCAAAAATTTTCGCGCTCTATAACATTTCAATAGCAGCTATATTTAGTAGAAAAGAAAGAAAAGTTGAATCGTTCCAAAGAAATGGGTTGAAAAAATGAAGTTATCTACAGTCGAATTTCTCTTTCTAGTGACATTCATTCATTTGTGGAAATGGAAGAAAGCTCTTTCTTTCCATCGGAACACCAAGGGCAATTTCATTCCTTTCCTTAAAGCGAACGAATAACAAATTTAGTTTTCGACCTTTTGAGCTAAGCCATTATTAAATTACTTTCGAAATGCTTCCGCTCGACGATTTATATTTCATCTTATAAGTGACCACGTCTCCTGGAAGATTCTGGGATGTTGGTTGTCGAGCGCGCGGAAGCTATTGTGTCGACAGGAAGTTGGATTTGTTTACGAAGAAAAAATATTGGCCTCCGACGTCAGTTCAAAAATCAAATGCCACTGTCTTCTAGTTCTTTAAATCGTCCTTCCCGTCCATACGGGAAGTTTTTTAAGCAAACATAATTTTGCTTTGTTTAACTTTTTTAAAGAGTTTTTATATGTGAAACGTGTTTATTTAAATTATATTTGGTTATTATTTTTTTATAATGAGATGAGTTTGAAAATAAGTTTCATATTAAGATAATATTAAATTCCATAATAAGTTTCATAATAAGAAAATTTCATAGTTAAGTTTTTGATCTATACGATCGGAGAATAAAAATGTAATGCTATTCTGTTTTCTATTTTCAAAGTTTGCCAATCCTTAACGTACGCGATATCTTTGTTGAAAGAATACAATGGGGTCTTTTTCATAATGGCATGTCAAATGCCTCTCACCTATTTTAAAATTCAGTCGTTTCTTGAAGAAGGAAATGTTGCAACACTCATTTGTTCAATTCGACAGAATGCGCAACAACGTTTACCACTTGATAGCGGCGTCAAGGTAAATTGACTCCATGTCTGAAATCCAGTAAAACCAAATTATTTGCATTTCAGTTATCGTTAGGCTTAATATGGAAAAAGTTAAATTGTATTTCGAACCATTATGAGATGGTTTGCATTTATAATTGTAATATATCGTAAACTAGCAGCCTTCGGAGGCCAGCTTGTTCGCCAGGAATATAATTTCAATTAAATCTTTTATGTATAATTTGATATCCTCGATTCCCTTCATAAAGTAATTTTAAATTTCATTTGTGATAGGCATTTTACCCATGTTCTTTCAGTAGTCTTGTACTCCTGGCTCCGAGTTCGGGGGTATACAGTGAACATAAATACTTTCGCCTGTTCATGAAAGTCCCTAAAGGTGTCAAGCAACTGTTTGTGCCATGTAACATCCAATTGCGCGCTGTCGATATCAACTCTACTCTCTTATTTCTGTTGGAAAAAATGCATTCGATTTAAACATTAAAATGACGCGGCACGTTTTACTTCCAGCAGCATGTTAGCTGGATGAAACTATACCTATTAAAACATAGCATTAAACATTAAGATATTACCTTAGCTTTCAGCAATGGAAGAGAAACACGCAAATAAACATTTGTATAAACAATCAAAATGGTTTGAATTGCGTTGGAGCATTGAAAAGTGTTGTAAATTATGCCAAAAAATATTTTTAAAATCTATTAAAATTAGAGAAAAAATCGTCGTACGACAACTTAATTAATATCATTGAAAAGATAATTTTTTAAATGTTCAGATGGTATAAAAGTAATTGTTGTGCTGTAATATGTTCGAACTTTATTAAGGAAAAACGCCACAATTTAGCTTAATTTTTTAAAATTTCAATAAAACAGCTCCGAGGTGCACATTCCCACCTCTTCAAGGTATCTTTGTGCTTTTCATTGCTCTAGGTCTAGCGGTCTGTCCTGTAGAGAGCCAACATACACACATTCTTCTTTATTATTAGTAGAGATACAAATGCCCTGTATGATCCTGTTTCATGGATATCCCGTCAATTTTCTAATATCGTAACTAACTTCATATTTCTAAACACAACTTTTCATCGAATTTTTAAAATGTATTTGATTCGAAATGAAAATTTCTAACTCTCAGACAAAGTGTTTTTTTTTCTAATAGAAACTAGAATATTTGGTTTCCCATGAATGCATTTTAATACTTCTGTGAATCTCGATTAACTAGTAATGCTTTCCTTTTTCATAAATATTTGATTATGAAAGACATCAAATATTTATGATGACACATAAGCAGAGAGAAACATGATAAATTTTTAAACTTTGTCTTGTTAGTAAAAAGTGAACTATTATAAAGTTTTAATAATTAGAAAAATCGAATGGGAAAATCATTAATAAGGTAGAGATTGTTAAAATTCAACAAAACCATGAAAGTAAAACATGACGTACGTACAGAAAGATTAATAACTTTTCTACTAAATAAAACTTTAACCGTAAAAATATAATAAAAATGTATTAGTTTATATGAATATACAAGCAAAGAACACAAAAGATTTCTTTAAAAAAAGACACAAAAAGTTTCTGCGAGTTGAAATTAGAGGGGGGGGGGGGGGTCTTCTTTCGAACATTTCCAAATTATGACATGTGTTGCCTTTAGTATAGTTTCAAAGTGAAGAGAATCGAGTAAGCATTTTGGACTTCTTATTGTTAACCGATTGGGACGAAAATTTGATACAGCTCTACAATTTTGGTGTAAAAGAAATCACCTATAAACTTCATCTATCTCACTTCTGAGTTTTCCCGTTGAAATACACACGAATAGACAGACTGACAGACAGTTAACCAGTTGATGAATTTAGTCCAAAATTTGATACAGATCTTAATTCTGGTGATAAAACCACAGGCAGAATTTCATCTATCTAGCTCGTCGCGATTCTAACTTATCGTGTTCACACGTACACGGATGGACAGACAGATCTTCCGCAGATATATACAATTTTGACGTGAAGTACGCATTACATTTGTCTAGCTGGTTTCGTTTTGTATTCATCATCAGGAATGGCGTTAGAGTTCGCCCACCGGGGGGGGCACGGTCTCTCCGACAGGAAGGCCACAAAGGGAGAGAAGTAATGACGACCCTCTTAAATTTTCTCCAGATCTTAATTTATCTACTGGCTGAATAGCCCGTTGCGTGACTGGGTTACAAAAATTGGCCCCGACGCACAGTGGTGAAATATGTGAAAAAGTTGGACAAAATTGTGAAATATTAAAATTATATAATTATTTGTGTTAAGAAATTTAGGATGTGTTGGGTAGACGTAAGAATGAATTAAGAAATTCTCAATTAATGAGGAGATTCAGACGGAGACGGAGAGAAGATCATTAAAGAGTTCTTACACTATAAGCGTTAGAAAAATAAATAAAATAGCAGCAATTGACTTCCGCGCCCATGCAGTATTGCCTTCATTCATGGTTCAGCTTGTCAACCACGAGATCTACTTGCAATTTAAATTTCTCTCGGATTATTTTTTTAACATTTCAACAGTATTTTTATTCTCGCCCCTCCCCCTCGTTTGCCATTCGCATAACGTAAATCTATATGGAAAATATAAAAAGCATTAGAAGAATCTAATCCGGAAATCTAGCGTGGACAGTCAGAGCTGGTAGATGGTTTTCAATGTTGCTTTAAACAAACTTTAAAATCATGTTTAAACTGTTTGCTTGTGGTTGGACACAAATTGTATTTTTGGTTCGTTGAGTATTCGTAATAGCGTTTGCTGTTATCACTAATTAAAAATTTTTCACCAGTTTTCATGGCTGTTGGATTCAAATCAGTTATCTAGTTTATCATCAGCTTCTTGTTTCTGAATTTGTATAGATTATTGAACGAACTGGAGTCGTACTGGTCCACAATAGCGAGAAGACGATCGTGGATGATCCGCAATCCAGTATGCTGTTGCTCATCTCTATTCCGAAAAACATTAACTGGAACGAGAGATGTGACAAAAATGCTGACATCTGTAACTGTTAGATCTTCGAAGAGTTGTTTATATTCAAATTGTTTCGAGGAACTGTGAAAATACCATTTACTATTTAACAAATATTTTTAATATCGTCCTCGAAGGATAAAAAAAAATCCTTTTCTAAATCCTTTTCAATAAACATCTATTATAAAACCACTTGTGCTGAAGCTTCATTTACAGAAATATTTTCTGCACAACTCATCTTTTTAGCTTCTATTAAGACTTCAAAATTAGAGTAAAAAGGGAACCTTTTTCCAGAGCCCTATTTCATATATTGTATTCAATTTTTTTTAAAAAATTGCAATGAATCGGTAATGGTAAGGCCTGATTCCGATATTGTATCTATTTTTGGCACTCGAATGGCAAGATTTTTGACATTTCAGTGTGTCTTTTTATCCTCCATTTCATTTGAGCAGCATGCATTAGACTCGGTATCTGTTTTCTTTCGCTTGTTCTCTCTCTCTGTTCTTCAGTTTTCCTTCCAATAATTCGTTTACTGCTGTCTTCAAAAGCTTTTAATGGCACATTTTAAGGACGCAGGTTTAAAAAATAACCAATCGTTTTTTCAACTTGATTGGTAATCAGAAATTAGCTTTGATAATTTCCTTTTTTCAGACTCTAGTAGTTAGCTATCAGCGTATAAAACCCAAGCAAATTTTAGGCAGAAAATGTTTTTTCTGGACCCTTTTGTTCGCAGAAGATTCTTTTTTATAAAAAGTATAAATTCTCGTCGAATAATTGATTGTGATGCAACCGAATTTTTCTCTAAAAAAGAACAAAAATAGAAATTTGTATAGTTGCTAATGCAATAAAACAACAAAAAATTTTAAGTAGCAAAAAATAGCACGAAAATTTGTTTTAAATAGAAACTACTAATATAAGCTTTGTGTAAAATTATTTATAATGCCAGAATTCATTGGAATCCCTCACTTTTTCTTTCAATGATTCTATTATAACACATAAAAAATTTTTTTGCAATGAAAAGACTGGTTTTTATTAAAAAAACTGTTATCTCCTATAAATAGGAGATAAAAAGTTCGCACTTACCTTATTGATTAGTTTCCGTATCGAAAACAAGCCACTAGATGAAATCGAACTAAAATATAATATAGAAAACTTTTATGCGAATGTAGAAACACTTACAGCAATGAAAATAATTCAGAAGTTTGCCGAAGCGCCATGGCAGCTGGCATGTCATTAACATGTCGAAAAGTACACAAAAAGTAGCGCAATATATTAGACTATCAATATAATTAAGTTTTACGGCTTTACCAATAAATTTTTAAAAACCCTTTTTGATATATTTCACCACTGTGCGATGGGTCCAATTTTTGCCCACGGACCCTCCATTGGCGCTACCCATGGTTATCGTGTTCACAGACAGACATAATTAATTCCAAAAGATTCGGATGATTTTTTTAGGATGTTAAGACGCCTTATGACAATCACAATATCTTCTCTTTCTATACTTCGTATCTGAGAAAGTAAAAATCTTAACTTAGTCATGAAACATAACAATCGGAATTATTTATTATCTAACTAGCCGCCTTCGGCGACCAGCTTGTTCGTCGGGAATATAATTTCAATTGAAGCCCTTATGCATAATTTGAGATTCATGGTTCCTTAACAAAGTAATTTTAAACCTTCAAATTCTGATAGACATTTAACCCGTGTTCTTTTAGTAGCTTTGCACATGTACTGTTTATTATGCACATGAACGTCCTTAATGGAGTCAAGAAACTGTCCGTGTCGTGTAACTTCTAATTGTAAGTTGTCAAGGCGCCAACTTCGCTTTCTTATTCCTCGTGCAAAATGCGCATTTCATTTTGATATTAAAATGGTGTGCTGATAAAAAGAATCAAAATATAGCAACCATATTCATTCAGCTTAATGGATACATTTCCAAATATATTTGCTGTCTTAGAGGACGCTGTTTACAGATTTCCAGAAAAACTGGTGAAATGAAAAAAGGAAAGAAAATTCATTTGGATATTGCCTCTTCCTTCAACAATGGAAGAGAAATACGCAAATAAATATTTGTTTAAACAATGAAAACGGTTTGAATTTCATTGTAACAATGAAAAGTATTGTTGTAAATTATGCGTAAAAAATATATTTAAAAATTCATTAAAATTAGAGAAAAAATGTACAGTAACTTAATTCATATCACTGAAAAGGTTATTTTTTGCACATTCAGGTAGGGTAAAAACAGTTTTTATATATTATATATTTTCGGAAGTTATTAAGGAAAAACGTCAAAATTTCGCTTAATTTTTAATTACTTAAATTTCTAATTAAAATTTCAAAAAAAAGGCTCCGAGGTGCACATTCCAAAGTTTGTTTGCACCAAATTTCGTAGCTCTAGGTCCAGCGGTCGACCCTGTAGAGCGCCCCCCCCCCCCACACACACACATTCTCCTTTATTATTAGTTGAGACTATACTGGCATTATGCCAAAGAACAGTTTGTAACAATTTTTTTTCTAGAGGAAAAAGATTGTTTTTGCAATCATATTTTGTATGTCCGAATGAATTAGTAATACATAAATGGCCAATAACTTAAGAAAAATTAATTTAGATTCTTTTTATTTTGGCTCCTATTTTTTAAAATTGATTTCAATTTAATTTTCCGTTTCAGAACTTGAATCAAAGTATTCCGAAATGTTAACAAATTCGGTGCAATATATTCTTTAAGAAGACACGATTCATCAAAAGATGGGTAATTTGATCAGGCTCACTAGCTTAGAAAATTAATGCTGTTTTTCCCTCACGGTTGGCCATTTTCTTGTCAACAATGTTTTTCCAAAATGATAGATCATGTCTTCAAAAGTATGTTCCGTCATAGATCACTATTATTATTCTGTAGCCCTTATTTTCTAAGTTCCAACTATATTTGGGAGTTTTACAGAACTTTTGTTTAAACAAATATTTGTTATTTATTATATTGATAAAATAGGATATAATGTGCTTTGCTAAATGATCATAGAAAATCTTATACAAAAAAAAGTGTCCAAAAGCAAATGTCTGGCTGTCGGAATAAAATGTTTGTCTATCTTTTTAAACACACTTAAGCTTTTAAAAGCGGTTTGTTTTATCTGCCTTTTGAATAATATTGGCGAAAGAAAATATGTAAGTACTATATATTATTTGACTCAAATTGCTGTTCGCACGAAAGAATTTTTAAAGTTTTTGTTGCGTACCTTCGGGATCATGCAAATTATCTTTTTAGTCTCAGTTTATATTTTTAACGTTTATAAAAGAAAAAAACAAAGAGAATGTAATTTTGCATTGTAGACAAGCTACTCTGTAGAATACCTTGATTATCGAAATAATTCAATATTTTAAATTGAAATTAATTAAGGACTTCATAAGCTTAATGCTCCGTTTGCGATGTAATTCACAGGTTAAGAAGTCCTTCCTTAGAACAGGTAAAAAGAGAATTTAAATGGCGAACAGATAATAGTTAGTTAATAGACCATGTGTGGCATTTAAGAAAATAAACCAGGGAGTAGTGTTTTGTCTCGATTTCCTCGTGTACTTCCACCATATAGCGCCCTTTGTGTTTAGCTTTGTAGTTCGGTGAAAAGAATCGAGCAATGAATTATGTACATCTTCCTGTTGATAAATTGGGTCCAAAACTTGTATATCGATCAACGTTTTTGGCGTCAAGTCCACGTACCGAATTTCATTTATCCTGCCTCTTGCATTTTTGAGTTATCGTGTTCATATATTCAAGGACATATAAACAAACAGACAGTTTACCCTTTGACAGATTTTGTGCAAAATCTAACATAGATCTGGAATTTTGGTACAAAGGTCATATACTTAAGTTAATTCAGTTTGAGTTATGGAGTTCACAAACGTACAAATGGACATATTGAAACACAGTCTTTTCTCATGATTTGGTCCAAATCTGGTAGAGATCTGCAATTTTAGAAATAAAACCATATGCCAAATTTCATCACTTCAGAACACGCACCCATTTTTAGAACATTAACACACGCGCGGGGTCTTTTTGGCCCTAAATTGTTTGACACTTATTCATTATTTTATTGGCTATTTGTACAAAAATAAAATATGGTCAAAGTATAAGAATATTTTTTCGTACAAATAACTTGTATTTAAGAAACAAATGAGATTGTTAATAAGAAAAAGGAAAGTTGAACTTGTGTCCTTTTCTCCATACCTTTATGCATTCTTTTCTTCTCTGCTGTGCACGACCTACGCTGTCATAGCCATAAAGTTAAATGTATCTGAAACTCTAGCACACGCACGGGTCAGTTTGACCGGGGCCGCCGAGACGAAACGAGCACTCTTCTATGGGCCTGGAACAGCCGAGGAGGGGAAATGATTAAGCGATGGATGCTTTTCACTTAACGTTTTGTTTATTCTTTTTTCGCATCGTTTTTCTCCCTTTTCTCTTTCAAAAATTATGGAATCTAAGTTTAAATTTACGACTAATTCAGTATACCGATAATATGTTTTGTGATATTAATAATTTAATCACTATACAGAGTTGTCAAAATAATAAACATATAAAATGTTTAATATTTCAAAATCAATTTGAAACTTTTGCATCTAGCTTGAAAAATTCATTTTATAGGATACTTTCAAAACTATTTCTTTCTGCAAAAATATTTTTTAGGAATCATTTTACTGAGCACTATCTTAAAGCGTGAAAGTTAAAAAAATAATTGAAATTTAATGTGAAATTGCCAGAGCCACGTTGGCCATCTGATTTTTTTTAAAAAAATCAGAGTTTCCCAAGAAGCACCACGAGGAGGTGTGGTTGGACTTTGCCTCTCAATTTTTTTTTTTTCCTTTTGTTTTAACTCTTCCGAAGATTCAAATCCTGTAATCAATATTAATATTTTGTTTGCATGAATACAGTTAAGATGAACTAATTATATCCAGTTTTCTTTTCTTGCCTTTACTTTTTTTTGCACTACTATTTTTGAGTTTAGAATAATTGTTTAAAAATATATTGATGAAAACAGATACAAATTTTTGGCTGTGCTCTTCTTTCGTTCTTTGGCATGTATCACATATGCCTATGATATTTAAATCGTGAATTTTTTCCAATATTACCTTTTTTTAATGCCGTTCTTATATTTTCTAAGTGGAGAAGGCCTTCGTTTTCTGTCAAGATAAATTTAAAAATTTTATAACTGGCTACAAAAATTTTAACTATATCCTCATCAGGATATGTCAGCTTCCCTTTATCAACGTCAAACAAATATTCTTTCGCTGCAGAGCTTGTTAATTCAAAAATCAATTCTTTTTCCACTGACAATAATTTTATACAGTCGTTACATTGCAAATATGGTTTCAGTTTGTAAACGGCGTATCCAGAAAGATAAACATACAGAGGTATTAAATCTTCTTCTGTAAAGTTATAGAAATCTACTCCTTTTATATCAAATTCAGAAGCATGGACTGATGCTTCTTTTTCTGAAAAACCACAAAGGAATTCTTTTAAGTGAAAAGATCCATATTTTTTTGAATGTAACTTTAATAAGCTGGTGATTCTCAATTTTTTTTCTGCTTGTAAAATTTGTTCTACAGAAATACTGTAATTACCGCCACACAACTGTCTATACTGGCCAAATCTTCCTTCCAAAGGGTCAGTTTGATACTTTCCTGTCAAGACGTAACTGTTAGTGGAAGATTGTAGTTGGTGTATAATTATATCTTTGATAGTATTAGTCGTATGTTCGAATGAATAAAAAGTTTCTGATGTCAATTTTTCCAGTTTCTTTTTTTGGCCTGAAATAGAAACTTTTTCCATTCTTTTATCCATTCAATGCATTTTTCCAAAAATAGTAGCCTATCATCAGAAAGTTTCTCGAAAGGCTTGCTGTTTTCTTCTAATTGCTCATACCCCTTTCGAGGGCTTTTTACATTCATAATGCTCCACCATTTGTTAATTATCTGTATGAATTCAATAGTTCCATCATACGCAGAGTCATTCAATCTCTTCAAAGCTTTTGCATTTGTTGTATCAAATATTTTTAAACATAAACCAACGTTTTGGCGTTCAATATTGCTTGGATATAGAGATTTAAATGTTAATTTTGGAGCATATTTTACAATAGACTTAGACTCTTGTCTGTAAATATCTCTTAGGTGTCCTAGAGAATCATGCATAATTTTCTTATAATCTTCAAAAGAAGGGAGCTGAAATGTATTATTTGCTGTTTGTTGATTTAGCCAGTTATTTCTTATGCATTTTATGATATGTACCGAATCAAATAAAATAAAATTTTTCATTCTCAATATGGGTTTGGTATCTATGATTTAATTCCTCCCCTCACATAAGCTTGTGAACATATTTCTGTAATTCTATTATTATCTGAAATAATTGATCTTTTTTATAACCAGATCCATGTATTAATGAAATACTTTTTTTGTCATATCGAGGGGTCAGAATTTAAATTTTTACAGGAAATAAAGGCAACATCTTTGTTTTTGAATAAACAGATGAGATCAAGAATGTTTTGAACACCTTGTAGCTTTTCTAAGCTTTTATTTATGCGCTCAAACCTGTCAGTGAATTAGAATGAGTAACTTGTGAGGTCTAATAATTATTTCATCTAGAAGAGGTTTACTTCTTTCAGCCATAATCTCAACATTTTTTCTGTCAATATTTTCTGTATTCTACCATCCTTACTCGACGTTAAAGTACATTGTAGAAGATATCTTCTAGATATCTTTCACTTCTGTAAAATAAAATGCCGCTGAATGGAGTTCGTTGTAAACTGAGGAAGATTTTGAGAAATACGAGAAAGGAGAATACCTAGAGGCTGTGACAAAAATTACAATGTTTAGCTGCTTCATAATAAAATTCTAACAGCAAAAATTAAGTTGATTCATCTTCTTTTTTTCTGTTAAATAATTTTAAATCATTTAAAATATTTACAAGGAATCTTCGTTCAAATTTTCCTATATCTAGCTGAAACAAATTTTCTATTGAATCATTTAATTACTTTCAGCTTGTTTATCTTATTCTGTGGAACCTCAGCCAAACTCATACTCCTCAATTAGTTCTCTACCACTGAAGAAAATATTTATCATCATTTTGAATTTATAGTGAAGCTGGCTTTATTTCTCAGAGGAAGAATCTGGCTTTGCTATATAGTAAGTTATCTTGAGTCTGTTGATGCATTCCAAAAGTTTTGATAACATCTTATGTTTTAATTAATTCTTATCGGCAAGGAACATCAGCATTTAGGAAATTTGCATTTTTTTTATTCTAGACCTCTGTAGTTTCTTTCACGCGCATTTGGATCTTTCTCGAAGGCAATGAACTTATGTACTGTTATGACAGTAAAGATTGAGTAAATGCGACGAAATGGCTTAGATTTCACTAGATCGTTTACGTGCCTGACTTCTTCCACAACCATCAGCAAATGCTAATGATATCTTCTCAATTACATCATCACTTTTTGAGTACTCTATACCAAACCTGATCTAGCAGTGGGCTAAAAATCCTTTTCTGGTACTTCCTCTTTCTGAGCACTTCTTTAAATCTGCTCCATGGGATAAAATACCTATTACTTCTCTGTGTAGGAGGTAATTTGATTTGAGCGCCTGGTCACAGCAACCTGACGGCATTGTAACTCATTTAAAGAAAGAAAATGATATTATAGTGTCTGAAAGAAGAAAATATAATCAAATGACACCATTTATTACTGTGTACCGTACCTGAAGACAATTCCTCAAAATAAATATGGATATTTTTATGAAATTATTTCTATAATTTTCCTTCAACCTGGTAATCAGCGTGATTTATCAAAAATAATGATATTATTTGTTTGTACTGTCTGGTTCTTTAGAATTATTTGAACGAATCCTTTACGAATACAACTGCGACAAAACAAACATTGAACACCGAAAGCGAGAACACAACATAGAGGGTTTTCTTCCTTCAAGAAATATCAAAGAAATATCTATAAACAAATAATTCTCATTTTAATAATACAAAAGTCAGAATGGGATTTAATCATTAAACCAGTGTCTGCAACTTTAAAATGAATAGAAGTCTACGCTTTAGGAAACGTGGTAATCTTAGGCTAATGTATACCTCTGAACATAAAAAAGTTAAACTCGGAAAATACTGTCAATTGTGAAAATAAATGTTGTTCAAGTACCTACAAGTTAATATCAGGATGTACGTGTGCTCCGTATTTGGTAACATACCAATGTAAAACTCACATTTAGGAAGCAAAAAGATAGCTCACAAAGTTTTAGAACTGCACAAGGCAAAAGCTATGGTAAACAACTGACTACCACCAAAACGATCCATCGCTTGATGCTCATGAGGTAAGCGAATGGTTGTGGATCCAGGCTCCATAAACTGGTTTTTCTCTCTAGGAGGCCCTGGTTTGACCCAACTCCCCAATAAAAGCGAGAAATCCCATTCCTGTTTCTGTGTTCTTATCTTCTTTAGCCCCCAACAAGGCAAGATTTTAGAAATTCCTAGAATTTTTACAAAGAGTAAGTGGTATACAAAAGACCCTGTGTGTGTTCTTGACGGGTAGTTGCTTTTGAGTTATCAGGTTATAAGTATTATAATCCAAAAAACTTTTTCGGTTTCAGACTACAAGAGAGAGGAAAACTCGATCAATTTAATAATACATTCAATAATCTCATTACCTTCTACGAAAAAAAGTAAGAAAGATGTAGGGCTAGTATTTACTGATCATAGCTACTTCATGCATTGACTACATCCGAAATCAATTTAGTACTTAGTAAGAAAATGCCTTGTCCAGGATCCTGGTAGTTTTCTTCCACTTAAGATGTCTCAACTCCCAGCTCTAAGGTAAGTAAAAAGACAATTGAAATGATACATGAAGTTCATTCTTGATTGTACCCATTGTGGTATATAAGAAAATAAGGAATTCATTGCGATTCTTTACTATTCCCCCCCCCCCAACACACATTTTAAGTTCGTGTTTTAAGGATCTTGATATTTATAAGTTGCCTTTAGCATGCTTGTGTTTACTTAATCATTAGAAATTTGATTTGACTAGATAACTTGAAGTGGATTGTTGCTGAACTTGTTGATCTGAAAATCTGTTGTTTACAACTAACTTTTTATTCCACTTATGGTATCGATTCTCAGTTTAAGAATATCGACCTCAAAGTAAGCAAAAATATAATTTAAATTGTAAATAGAAGATAATTCTTGGATTAGATTTAAGACTACAGTATGAGCACCAAATTTAAATTTTTAGAGATGTGCTAGCCAAATTTGGTATTAAATTTAAAACCTAACGAGTGGTGTAAGTTTTATGAACTTGGCGATGGGATCTATCGTCTTCTTAAGCCTAATTATTTCTTGGATGTATCCATATGATACATATAACAAAATAAGGAACTGATTGTGATTTTCTATTTTCCCTCTCCCCAAAATATCCAGGCACAACTTCTTAAGCAAAAGCAGTGAATGACCTGAAAGATGCGTAAGAAATGTACGTAATATATATTTTTCGCATAGGTTGCCTTTTGGCAGAAGTTACACCTATGTGCATTAAATATTTATAATATTTCCTTTCGACATGACTGGGAACGGGCAATATGTATAAGCAAAAATTAAAGATATCCTTTTATGTAAATATGGCTTTTTTGTTTAGTTCATAATACAGGAATAAGAAAAAATATTAGCATATTCATATAATGTTTTGCAAGAATACTTTGATCTCAATAAAAGAAGACATAATTGTTTCTTTGATACGCAGCAACAATGTCTAACAATGCTTAAAAGCTATTTGTTATGCATCTCAGTCGAGTTGAACAATACCTAAATAATAATTTAATAATGCAACAGAAGGTTTAATTTTACAGAGTTGTACAATGTAAATAGTAATGTGTTGATTTCATTATTTGCTTGCTCTACTTACGATACGGTGAGTTCTACTTCGTTACTAATCGACGTTTGATTTTTTTTAAAGTGTTTTTGATTGACAAAAGTGTAATTGAAAATGTCGAGAGCGATTATAATTACTGCTTGCGTTTTATTGTCCTGTATTTGGAGCTTGTTTCAAATATTCTGCAATCTCAACTTTTGGTACTTGTTTCATCTTTTTCCATATGTGGTTTTTATCATGATTTTGAAGAGTTTGGCAGACTCTAAGCAGAAAAAGAATCGTGATGTGGCATTGCAAACTGAACCTGAATGTATTGATATGAAGGATGTGTCCACTTTGACAACTGACATGTTTGCCAGCGGAGTTGTAACAAAACCTGCACCCGAAAATCATGCACGCATTTTGCTTCTTGTCAAAAATTTCGCAAGAAGTTATTTACTCAGTGCACATCCTTTCATTGATGATGAAACAGTTAAGATGATTTTCCGGCAAATACCTGTGCCATATCTGCGATTCATGTTCTAATTGAGCTGAAACAAAATATCATCCTGGAACAAATAACTCCTCCATATTTTCTTTCTTAATTCAGCAGAATGGCATGAAGAAAAACTTCCTGGAACATTTTCTACCTGCAATTCCGTCATAAAGAGACTGGGCATAAACTACAAGATTTTATCCGCATTTCGTAAAATAGTATTATCAAGACTTTTACAAAAATAGAGCCTCCTTAGTGCTTTAAAAAATTAAGTCAAAGAAAAGTCATACTCAGCTCAATCTCATCTGGCATCTCCTCGTCCTTTTTTGAGTATTTTGTAAATACTCTTGTATATAATGTAAATAGTGTTTATGTTTATTGTTTTATTTGCATATGTAATTTTCACTGAGATAATCATTTGAATTATTTTTGTTTGTATATATATTTATCACTGCGAACATTATTTTTACTATTTTTGTTTGTATATATATTTATCACCGCGGACATTATTTTTGTACGAAGAAATGGATATTTATTTCTTCTTACATTATGAAGTTATTTCTTCGAATGTGATTTTCTAAAGCCTCATGAAGGCACCCTGACGTGACTTTTATGCCTAAACTTTAAGGCTTAACGGACTTTGACTCCTGCCTCTTTGAGGTATCACGGATGTTGACATTATTTCATCACAGGCGTTTTTACAAACACTGTATACACATTCAAGACTGGCTGCCTGGTAGAACCTTTAGTGAACTTGTCACCTGAAGATAGAATGGACACCCATGACTTCTATGTTTCTGAAAGAACTGATAAGGTAGTGATAGTAGCTCTGGCACTTGCTTCTGGTTGAACATCTGGTGGTCTGTATCATTCATGACCGGCATCTGTCTTCTATAAGTCTGAAAGAAGTGAAAAGGTAGCGAAAGCAGCTCTGGCACTTGCTTCTGGTTGAACAAGTGTTGGTCGATAAGAACATCCATGACCGTCATCTGACTTCTATATTTCTGAAAGAACTGATAATGTAGCGATAGAGGCTCTGTCACTTGCTTCTGGTTGAATATCTTGTGGTCTGCATGAATATACAAGACTGCATCTTACTTCTCAAGATCTCGTAGAACTGTTGACTTGGCGACGGCATCTCTGGTACTTGCTTCTAAGGACATCAAAGAAAATCTGCACAATTACTTCCAGTTTTTAAAAAATATTTTTTCCATATAATAGTCAAAATTTTCAATATCTGGTTCACTAACCTATGCAAAAAATAAAATTTCGGCTTCAACCCAGCACCTGTGCATTTATTTTTTCATTCATAGATTTTCTACACCATAATTAATTTATTTATAAGCCGCCATCGACGGCAAGCTTCTTTGTACATTATATTAATATAATGTACAAGGCAGCTTGTACAGCAGTTATTATATTAATAACAGCTTTAAGGTTTGCAATTTCTTTAATTTTTAGTATTATGAGAGCATTAATTGCTTAATAAGACCATTAAGGTTATTAGAAAATAATTTAAAGAAAAGTGCACAGGAGATGTACTAATATTACACATAAATTTAGATGCAACACAGAATGCATCGAACGTCGTTATATAGTTACACTGTTAGAGATAGGGCATGATTGCTGTTTTATATTCCAATGGGCTCTTTTATCATTCTCTTTAGTTTGGCAAATTAGGTCAAACCTACTCAGTGAGGTTAGGCGAATAACTGTTTCTCAGCTTAAGAGTTAAAATCTGTTTTTCAGCCTTTGTTTCCAATATTTTCTTGTGAAAAATATTAAACTGTATACATGATATTAGAATTAGGATGAACTCGCCTTTAGTGCCTTAACCTTCGGTCGGGCGCAATACGAATGCTAACACATTCGGGCGCGTCTGTGAGATTAAGAATTAAATTTTATCTTATGCTTAAGGAAAGTCTTATCAAACTGAACTATTTGGTCATACAAAGCTATATTTGCGTTTTTAAATAACTTTTTTTATATTTCCTTGCAATTTCAACTAACAAAATGTCCAGGAATTAAGGATGGAGTTGATGCTTGTTTCAAAATGGTTCCTTAGCAATGACAACTGTAGTCGTTGAGAGCCTGAAATAATTCGACATTTTGGAAACAATATATTGGAAATAACGATCAATATCATTGAATTAAGGGCTGGATACAGTCATACGAATTATTGCAGGCATATAAAAAAGAAATATTGAGAAAAAACTGGGAAATCAAAAATACAAACGTAATCGGGATCAACTCATCTACCAGATTAACGTGCCCCTCACGTATGTCAAAAGAGCAGAAGAGAAAAGACCAGGATACTCTAGTGTGAGTGGTAGGGAGCCAGGAAGCTACTAGAGGTCCGAAATCTTTCTCGGAAAAATCCGCACTAAGGCACAAAAAATTATGGATTATTCATCTCACAGATTACATGCGCCGGACGGAAGGTTAAATATTTCTCGCATATAAGTATGTTCAATTACTAAGTTGCAAAAAAATAGGTAGAATTTTATGAAATCACTTACAATTTCCAGAGGATTCTATTTTCAAGAATAAAAATCTACATTCTTGTACACTCCCCATACATAAAACTTCTACTGAGTAAAACGCTTCTTGACGCTACTAATAATAGAAGCGCATGTGCGTGTGTCTGTGTTTGTCTGTTGGCGCTCTACAAGAAAGATCATTGGCCCAAACTTTTTCTGAGGGTGATAATGCTCACCTCAAAGAAAATTTTTTAATAATTTAATTAGGAATTTAATCACTTAAAAATTAAGCAAAATTTTAGCGTTTTCCCACAATAACTTTCGGAAATAATTCCACACAAAAATTATTTTTCTGCAACCTTAAAATTACAAAAAAATTACCTTTTTAATGATACCAATTTAGTTGTCGTGCAATATTTCCCCTAATTTCGTGAGTTTTTTAAAATTAATTTTATGGATAATATGTAACAATGCTTTTCATGGTTGTAATGAAATTTAAATAGTTTTTATTGTTTAAAAATATTTAATCGCATGTCATGCTTCCATTGTTTAAAGCTAAGAAATGAGTGTTCAGTTTATTTTGCATATTCTTTGAAAATGTCGTAATGAATTATTACTTTCCAATTTTGTTTCATTAAATATTTTGTAAAATTTAAAAGCAAAACTCATTAAAATATTAAGCTTATTAGGAAATAAATTTGGTATGTTGAAAGATTATACCTGCTATTCTTTAATTTTTTATCATCATGTTTTTGTCAGCCAACCTGCTGTTGCATGTAAATAACGCTGCGCCAATTTCATTTTGAAATCAACTGCGCATTGTTCAAGAGGAATAAGAAAAGTTACAGAATCATGTAAGGCAATGTGCAATTAGAAATTAGACGACTCAAACAGTTACGTTATTCATTCAAATGTGACATCATGTGATATAACTTCATTCATGTTATTCACTCACAGAATAGATAGAACAGGAATAATAAGAAAAGTTAACCTCGTCCAGCTTAGACATCCAGGTAATACTGAAAGACCGTCCGCCGCGACAAAAACACGGGCACTAAGGTCGAACGCTTTTCTAGCGGCACTTGCAACGAACCCCTTCCATTACAAAGGTATGACCCGTCATCAGAGATGGCCCCTGCGAGCCACACCACCATTCGTGTATCTCATCGGGAAGTGAGACCATGTTTACTTATACGGCAGTTTCTCATCCCCGTATATGAGGTGCCCATTTAGGTGGGAAAAACAGGTGTAACCTGAGATCGAGAGAAATTTTAGTTTTAAAAATGAATGAAAAACATTCGATTTTTGCCACTTTTTAGAGGACAGTTAAGAGCCATGCGGGAACGGACAATATCAATCAATTAAATTAATTTTTTTCCACGCTTTATTTCTCACCAATTCGCAACTGAAAAAATATGATTTTTTTAAAATTTTTTTTCTTGTCCACTCTAGTGTACAGCCCTAAAGTAAATATTTCTCCTACTTATTGATTCATTTTCTGTCTTCTTTCTTCGCTTTTATTATTTTTTTCTCCTCATTTTTGTTGTTAATTAAATCTTCTGTGAGTAAAAATAACCAAATAAGTTTAAAAAACGAAAATACAATTTTTTAAAATATTATCAGGGGACGCCACAGTTAACCGCAGTGCAACCGTAATAGATGATCATGCACAGAACCTTAGATTGAACATACCTCTGAGATGTGAAATTTCTCTTAACACCTTAGTAGTGTATTCGGAACACTTTACTCATGGGAAGTCTTTGTGTACGGAGACTGTATAAAAAGTTAAATTTTGCATTTTTTAAAATGTAGTTCCCAGCATTTTTCTTCTATTTCACACAATTTTGCACCTCTTTTTAAGCAACTTTGTAATTTAACATGCACTTCTAATACCAATACTCAAAGAATTAAAGCCTAGGTAAACCTTACTGAGACAAGCTGCATAGTCTTCAAACAAGTATTTTTCAGAAATACAGCTCCTAATACATTGAATTTTTGTTCTTCATGATTAATGAAAGTATTTTTTTTAAAAGAGACAATAGTTTCAAGTATATCTTAAGAAGGGGAAAGAAAGAAGAATCAATAGATATTTTTAAAAAAAATATTCTGAAGGCTTTGCCATTTTGGAAAACTCCTACTTTATCCGCATTGAAAAATAAACATTGACAATGCATATAATATTTCACATAAGATCAAAGCGAAACGTTCTCTTTCAATTTGGATAAGTCTGTTTCATTTATTTAAAATCTTTCAGAATGCGTTCAACATTTTTTTCACACAATTTTTTAAGGCAGCCATCTTTATTGTAAATGCCAACTGGAGAATCAAAAATAAATCCTTTATATGAAAACTGAAAATGAACTAATCTACTTCTAAGATCATTGGAAACATATACTTAAAAAATACTATTCTTTTTTGTTTCCATATCAAAGATTATTTAAGATTGATAGCATTTTGAAAATAATGATTTTGAATGAAAAAAAATGCAAAGAATTCAAGAATTCTATGCATTTCATTTCATTTATGTATCATATATCTGCATCATTTATTTAAAATCTTTCAGAATGCGTTAAACATTTTTTTCACACAATTTTTATTTCTAACGCAACTTTTCTTTATTATAAATGCCAGCTGGAGAGTTAAAAATGAATCCTTTATATTAAAAGTGAAAATTGACTAATTTACTTCCAAGATTATAAAAGCATATACTTTAAAAAATACTATTCTTCTCCGTATCAATATCAAAGATGATATAAGATTGATAGCATTGTGCAAATAAAGATTTTGAATGAGAAAAATGAATAGGATCCAAGAATATTGTTAAGGTCATTTTTATTTGTCATCTTAATCTTCCTACGAATTTTTCTTCGGGCTTAGAGAGACGTTCTGTGGCAGGATGATTTATGAGAAAATGACAGATTACGCAATAGAAGAAAATAAATAAAGAAATTAAATGCCAGTGTGGATTTGAAGTTCTTTGGTTAAGTGAATTAGAAGTTATATTCTTTTTTAAAAAAAGAATCCAATCCTTTGCTTTATTCAAATCGATACCGGTTTCATTTTGCATAAAAATGCCCTAGGAGAAGAAAATATTCATTTTTAACACGCTTTTATTTATCTGATTTGTTTCATGTTTGTAAATATGGAATTTTGCAATCGATTATTCACTCACCTCCTTATGTACTAAAGTTCATACCTTCCCTACAGTTTAGCACTCACGATGACAATATAATATTTTAATATTTTCAGGATTTAATTATCAGTTAATAAGTTCGTTTTATTGAGTTTTGATTTAATACGAGAGGCACCAACTGGCAGTGAATTAAAAGGAAGTTTATTACAAGACTCCATGATATGCATTAAAATTAATTATGAAATGAATTAAAGACCTATGTAAGACCTTTTAAAAGTATATGTTTCCTATAATCTTAGAAGTAGATTAGTTCATTTTCAGTTTTCATATAAAGGATTTATTTTTGATTCTCCAGTTGGCATTTACAATAAAGAAATATATGAATAATTAAAAAGATAAATGAATGTAGAAAATAATGCAAATAAAGAGGGTTTTTTTAAAACACGCTTTTGCTAAAAAGTAGAAAATAATCTTTTTATCCAAAATCCGGAGATCGATAAGGCGCTGAAAGCAATACCATAAGGGAATTAAGCCGCAATGAATATAATAAGAAAGAAAATTCCTAAATATTATTTAAAAATTAAAAAAAATATATAAAATGAATTAATAAATAATATATTCTAAATTATAATTGGTAATATATTATAAAATCTGCTGATTATTGTTATTACAATATACTTCAGTATGAATTCTTTTTTTTATTTCAAGCTCAGCAAATTTTCAAGTTGTATTCTTACAAAATTCAACCACACTTATGTTTTATCTCTTCATTCTGTAGATACACAACTTGCATCTTTGGTTTTAAAACAATAAAATTGCTTAGTGTAAAGTTTGTAACTTAAAATTAAACGAATATTAAAGGAACATAATGCTAAAAAAGTATAATTTAAATAGTAGTAAAACCTCGATTAAATTACTTTTATACAAGTATTTTCAGAATAAAATTATTCAAAACTAAAAAATATGCATAATTTGGTTTAAAATTAAGAAAAATATTACTAAGATGAATTGGAATTTTGAAAATTTTTGATGGAAACTGGTGTTTTAATAGCAATACTAATTCAACCATATCTTAAAAATTTCAGTATACCGTATTCTTGTGGTAAAAATTTTAAAAAGCTGTATAACTGTCAAAAAATGAAAATAATTGATAATAATTATTTTGTCTATAAGGGTTGTATAGAAGAAAGTAAATTGGAGGCAACTATGAAATAAGCAACCAACTACCATTCAATGGATTCCGAATTCGGCAAATTTAATTTTACCTGAGTATGTGTAGTTTGTTCAGCAACCTCAATTTTTTCTAAACAGATAATTTATAATGCAATAATTTTTAGAGAAATACCACCTTCACATTTTTTGTAATGCTTAATGAAAATAACTATATCTCAAAATGTGTATTTTGGAGATGGTTACAAAACGTATAATTACTTTTAACTCAGCTAGACTGTTTGTAATTATGTACTAGTCTGTACACAACAGAATTTTTGTGTAACGTTCTGTGAAAACAGCTTTCATTTCTAAATGCGTATTTTGGAGTCGTTTACGAAGAGTATACTTGCATCTAATTGTGAAATATTTCAGCTAGTCTGTTTCTTTCTTTGAAATTCAAAGAACGTAGGAAAATATCCACAGTTAATATAATTAGTTTCGAAATGAACATAACGCATGTATCAAAACTGCGGAATCCGAGTTAAATTTAGAAAAAGCAAACATTGCAACAACAGACTTGTGTCAAGACGAAATACCATAATTCACTTTTGCTGTTTTCAGAGATATTATTCTTTTTTGTAGTTCGGTATGTCAGAGAACTGCGATAAAAATGCTACCGGGTTCTTTCTTATTTATTTATTTTTCTTTTCTGATGGTAAAAAACGTACATGATTGGAGAGAGAGCTAGATTTACCCTTTGAATAAGATACAAAAATGGAAAACTATAGATTTTTCTTATTCCTTTGAAAAGATAATAAAAATTCTTGGAATAGAATTCTTTTTCTTCTTACACGGAAATCCTACGAACCATAAAACAAAGATATTCTATTCTCTGTTCTGATGGTGCAATTACAGAACCTGATATACCACAGTATACGATTAAAAGCACGACTTTTGAGTAAATCTATAAAATATTTATTCAGTATTTCGCCACTAAATTTTAGTTAGAAAAACTAGAGATACTTTAACCTAGTTTTAATTTTATTCAGACTAAATGTTAGTTAAAAAAACTAGAGATAATTGAAACTAGTTTTAATTTTTCTTATATATCTCAAATATTTCAATTACTGGCATCATAAAAAGATTAGTTTTTAAGAATGAGAGATCTACTTATGCTAAACTGATATCTCATCTTTATCTTTACTAATAATAAAAGAGAATGTGTGTGTGTCTGTCTGTCTCTGTGTGGCGTTCTACAGGGCAGATTGCTGGACCTAGAGCTACGAAATTTGGCACAAAAATTCTTTAGAGGGTGGGAATGTGAACCTCGGAGGTGTTTTTTTTAAATTAAAATTTTAATTAATTAAAAATTAAGCGAAATTTTGGCGTATTTCCTTAATAACTTCCGAAAATATTACAGCACAAATATCATGTTTACGCCATCTGAAAGTGCAAAACATTACCTTTTCAACGATATCAATTAAGTTGCTATACAATTTTTTTTCTCTAATTTTAATAACTTTTTAAAAATATTTTTGGCATAATTTACAACAATACTTTTCATTGTTGCAACTCAATTCAAATCATTTTCATTGTTTAAACAAATACACAGAGAGTAATAATTATCCTAGCATGTATATTTTGTTCTGCACTGAGAATGATATGGATTTTTTGAGTTTTAATATTTAACAGATATGAAGTTACTTTGAGTCAGTTATTAATCTCTTAAATGTAATATTACTATTGTAAGAATGGCGGACCAGCTGGTCGCCGTAGGCGGCCAGTTAATAATAAAAGAGAATTCGTGTATGTCTGTTGGCGCTCTCCAGGACAGACCGATGGACCTAGAGCTGCTAAATGTGCACACACATGTACTATGGAAGGTGACAATGTGTACCTCGGAGCCGTTTTTTTTAAATTTTAAAATTTTAATTAATTAAAAAATAAGCGAAATTTTGGTGTTTTCCCTTTATAACTTCCGAAAACACTATAGCGCAAAAAAGAATTTTACATCACCTGACAATTAAAAATATATATTTTCAATGACAGTAATTAAGTTGCTGTACGTTTGTTTTCTCTAATTTTAATAAATTTTTAAAAATATATTTTGGCAAAATTTACAACAACGCTTTTCATTGTTACAATAAAATTCAAACAGTTTTCATTGTTTAAACAAATGTTTAATTGCGTGTTTCTCCTCCGTTGTTGAAAGCTAAGTTAATATGCTACTTGACTTCACCTTTTTCTATATATGATCAATTTTTCTGCGAAATCTGTAAAGAAAGTCCTCAAGATGGTAAGTATATTAGGAAATAATCCAGTAAGCTGATCGATTATGGTTGCTATGTTTTAATTCTTTCGATCAGCATGCTTTAAGCCAATTAACATGCTGTTGGATGTAAAATGTGCCATGTCATTTAATGCTGAAATCAAATGCATATTTTGCATAAGGAATAAGAAGGTAAAGTTCGCGCCGACAACGTGCAATTAGATGTTACATGATACGGACAGTTACTTAACTTCATTAGGGACGTTCATGTAGTCAAGAAACAGAACAAGTGCAAATCTACGAAATGAACGCGGGTTAACTATCTACCGGAATTTGAAGTTTAAAATTACTTTGTTAAGAGAACCACGAATATCAAATTATGCATAACAGATTAAGTTGAAATTATATTCCCGTCGAACAAGCTGGTCGCCGAAGGCAGCTAGTTTAATCATAAAATAAACATAATTCATGAAATCATCTAGGATCACACTTGACTCTGCATGGAAAGAATATTATACTTTTATTTCAGAATAGAAACTTATTATAGTTTAATTTTTTGCATTGCACACACTGATTAACTATCACCATTGTTTTTGTAACAGAAACTAACAATCACGTTTTTCGCTATTATTATTTATTTATTTATAATTTAGTTGCCATTACTTGTTAATATCCAAGATGAAGAGCAATCAGTTTTTGGAGTAACTTCATCTTGCAACATCAGAAGAAAGATCATCAAAGAAAGTAAATTAAAGTCTGAGATTTAGATGCTTTAAGGTATACGCTCAGAAATTTCTTAAATAAAATGAATCGAGATATTTTCAATACGGTTTGAAAACTTGACACCTTTTTCAGATTCATCATGCTCTTTTTCTTGTGAATTATTGTAACATGCACCATAGAAATTTTAAAAGGTGTGGAAAATTATTTGCCGCTTAGTTGAAAATTCTGACTTTCAGTTTTTCAGTGAACATTTTCCTAATTATAAAAAAAATTCAAATGTGTTGATACGATGATAAAAATAAGACCAAATAAAAAAAATGACATTATATTTAATAAACTTCTCTCTTCATATGAATAACATTTCGATTGTGATTTTAGATTCGATATGATACATCGATAATGGGCATTTTCTGTATAAATTTACATTTTATATAATTCAGCTTTTAGACCCTTAATATGTTATACGGCAAAAGAAATCACTTTAGTTAAAAACGCACAAAAATTATTTTTAGAAACCATATAATGAATATTCACATAAGCATTATTTCCAACCAATATTAAAATTAAAATTATGATAGAGTCGTATTTTTACTTTTTTTTCAGTTAAAACTTGCAAATTATTTGTCAAAAAAATCAAAACTACGTAATATTTTTTTTATGACGCATCATTTAATTACTTTTCTCGTGTCTCTGATTATTTATATTTTCCAGACAATCAAGATGTCTGATGAAGAAAAAAAATTCTTATTGTTTCAAATTATTTTGATTTTCGCTTCTTAATATATCACAACTCAATAATTAAGATGCCAAAAATAAATTCATGTTTAAAACAAATTGTTGTTCCAGCATTTTCAATCAGTCCGGGTTCACCTATCAGATTTTTTTAAATTACGTTCTTAAAGAAAAGTAATTATTTTTCCTTCTTGTTCTTCTTTTCTGTTTTAAACTTACTAATCAACTTATCACATTCTTTTCGCAATTTAACTTTATCTTTTAATGACAATACAAAAACTCTTCAACTCTTCTCACGCGTTAATTAAGATGGATTGAGGAATTTGATCGGTGATTTGATGTTGTTTCAAATGAGATCATTTGACATTTTTGAACCAACGTAGTATACAAATCTATACGCACATTTCAAAGTTCAGTGACAGACTTTCAAAGGAATGAAGTATAATAATGGTATTATACCTGTTAGACATTTTGTAAAAATTTAGCAATAAATTTATTTTCGGATCCGGTGATAGTAAAGTCCCTGGGTATTTTTCCAGTTCCATGCCATGATCTCAGGTTGATTCGAACCCGATCGGTGCGCGATTAGTCATCTGCGGTTGACAATTCTTTGAATGCAAATAAAACGTGTTTTCTTTTTTTTTTTGATACGCAACTGCGGTGACGGTTTGTTGACATGTCTTTTTGTCAGTTGGAGATGATAACGGGAGAATGATATACGTGCACGAGATCGGGTTATATTTTCTGGCAATAGTTTTCGTATTAGAGAAGTATCTTTTAAACTTATTTTATTGTTTTGATTACTCCAGTGAAGAGTATTATGATTTGGATTAATAATAAATCATTTGTAAGAAAACCTGATATCGTAACTGTGCCACCTCTACGAACTTTTCACTGTCAATTCTGCTAAAGGTGTTTAACACACTCTCGTCGATAACAACACCAAAGAAGATTTTTTCGGAATAAGAGATATCTAAAACGTGAAGATTCCTCAAAATCCCGGAGACGGATTTTTTGACAGTTGACAGTTGCAGTGCTTTCTCTATGTTTACTTCGTACACGAGACGTGTATATATATATATATATATATATATAAATATAAGTCCAAATAAATCTTGTATATAATCATACAGAAATAAAGTAAACAAAACATATAAAGAATCAAATCCTATACTAAAAAATCATTATTTGAACAATACATCAATTTTAAATAAAATATAAAAAATAGAAAATACTAAAGATACCTTGAACAAAAATCAAGTTTAAGCATTTATATGTCAACAAGTAAAAAAACTCTGTTGTTATTAAAAGTATTGAAATAGGCAGACCAAGTAAATGGAGTTTTATATATATATACAGTGGAGTGTCCAATATAATGTAGACACTTAAAATTTGCATATTGTTTTGAATATCTCCCGAAAATCTGCATGGATTTTCTTAGAATTTCGAATATTTGAAGAGTAGGCTTGAACTCACATTTTACAGTGAAGATTCGATCACGAGAGTATTTAGGGAACCAATCAGAAAGTGATGAAGGCAAAAAAAAATTCGACTCATCCCGTTTCGAAGAAAGTTGATAAAGAGATGAAACTTTCATCAATAATTATATTTAATGTGCATAATATTTACATGCATTTTCGTAACCATAGCACAAATATTCGGGAAGATATAAAGGCTTCTAAAAAAAATCCCAAATTTTTCCGCATGTGTTTTGCTATAACTTGCAGAGTTTTCAACCAAATTGTCTGAAACTTACAGAATACGTGACAATATGTTAGAGAAACGTCGTTTTTTAAATTGAAAGTAAATATTTTTAATATTAAAGGAAATATGAGTATTGATGAGTGAAAAAAATATTTTTTATTCCATATGTGTGAATTTTAGCGTATTTCACTTTCATGACTTAAGAGCAAGATATATAGGGCAACTTATATAAAAAGTTCAGTTAAATACCATTAGTATTCAGAAAGATAGCTGAATTTCAGTACACTCTAAAAGAAGCTAAATGATGAGGGTTCTTGCACAAACTGATATTTTTTAAACTTGAATTTTCGTATAGTAATCTTGGAACTTAATTTAAATTCTGTATTTTACTTATAAGTATGCATGAGTATTCAGGATATTCAACTTACATAAAATTCACTATCACTGTCAATAGATTCAAGTTAAAGAAATATCAGTTTGTGCAAGAATCCTCATCATTTAGATTCTTTTAGAGTGTAGAAAATTAACCAAGTTGCAATGCCCATATCTTTTGAATATCAATGGTATTGAACTGGAATTTTTATATAAGGTGCCCTATATGTCTGGCTCTTAAGTCATGAACGTAATAATACGCTACAGTTCGCACATGCGCAATAAAAAATTATTTACTGAAAATACTCGCATTTCCTATAATAGTCAAAGTATTTACTTAAAATTTTAATACAATGCGTTTCTAACATATTGTTATGTATTCTGCAATACATAACAATATGTGTAGACAGTTTCATACAATTTGGTTGAAAATTCTGCAAGTTATAAGCAAAAAACATGCGACAAAAGTTGGGATTTTTTTAAAGAAACCTTTATATCTTCCCGAAAATTTGTGCTATGTTTAAGAAAATGCATATAAATATTATGCACATCAAACATAACCATTTATGAAAGTGTCATCTTGTTATCAGCTTTCTTTGAAACACGATGAGTCGAAATATTTTTTTGTCTTCCTCACTTTCTGGTCGGTCCCCTTATTACTCTCGTGATCCAATCTTCATTGTAAAATGTGAGTTCAAGCCTAATCTTTACATGTTCGAAATTCTAAGAAAATCCATGCAGATTTTCGGGATATATTCGAAAAAATATACAAATTTTAAAGTGCCCACATTATACTGGCAACCCACTGTATATAATCAACCAAATTGAAAATTAATAGATATAGTTTAATAGATATAAATTTATAGATACAGAATTTTATAAAACAGTTTTTAAAAAGTATTTAAAAACACATTTTTATTAGTATAGTAAATAGTACAGCTTTAAAATTTCAATTATTATCTTCTTTTTAGTCTTTAAATGATAATTCATGAATATGAATATTATGATATCTTGAAATCAATTATTTCTCAAATTCGTAACCACTCGCATGGAGTAAAAGTTAAGTTGAATTAATCGATTAAATGATTATTAATTTGCGACAATATTAAAGTAATGTATTGTTATTGAGAACCCATATGTGTACAAAACTCTAGTATATTAGGAATTGTGTGAAAAATGCATTATAAAATTCACGAAACAACTGAAATTAAATAAAAAAGTTTAAAACCCGTATCGTAAAGTGGAACCGAGATAAGTCATAGATTAGGATTATAACAATAAGATAATTATATGTATAAAAGCTTATTAAAGTTTTTGTAACGAAAAAGTACTTAAGCATACCTAAATTCATCGGCAGAAAGTTTTTTTTTTTTAAAAGAAAAAAATCCCTTTCGTATGTGTCTTTTTTTCCACCTTTCCCTGTATTACAGAGGAAAAAATGTGAAAAGCCGGCGCGTTATTAAACTCTTTAATCTGCATCTCGTCAGAGCGTTTTCCTCATTCTCATATACGAAATATAGAAGGAGAAAGTACAATAATTGTCAAAAAATTCGACCTCAAGATTTCCAGGAATCTTCACTGAATCTCCCTGAATTCGAAACAACCACTTTCTGTCTGTCGGTCGGGCTATCTGAGAGCATGATAGCTATAAACGAGTTTCTCCCGAGAATACATAAACGAGTCCAGCCGTAGCGAGTTGGGAGAACATGAATGACCCGGCCGCTGCGACAATGAATCGGGCACTGTGGCCCGCGCATTATAGCCCTCATTCTGAGAGGCACATGCGATGACCCCTCAGACAGAGGCCCGACTCTTCATCGGGAGGGGTAACTCGACCCCACACCATTAATGTGTCCCAACGGGAAGCGGCAAGTTCTCATCCCCATATGTGGGGCGCCCCTTAAGTGGGAATGAGAGCGCGATAAATAAGAAAACGCAATAAGCCAAACGGATGAAATTTGGAATGTGGTTCTTACTTCAAAATTGTGGATTTCTGTCAAATTTTGGACGAAATCCGTCGGCGATAAGTCTGTCCGTCCGAGCGCAAGTGCAGACTATAACTCAAAAACGTAAAAAACTAGAAATATGAAATTTAGAATATAATTTCATCATCAAAATTTCAAATATGTATCAGATTTTCTACCAAATACTTCTACATTATCGACAGTCTATCGGACTGTATGTTTGCGGTGTGTGTACGCGATAACTCAAAAATTCAGTGATTTAGTTAAAGGAAATTTCATACCTGCTTTTGTTAGTTCAGTCGAACGCGTTCAGCGTTATGACTGAATGCGTTCAGGCATTATAAATGAAACAAAAAGGTCCGCTTCTTTTTTAAAAACCACCATGTAGATGCCATTTGAAATAGTAAAATAATACATTTAGTATAGGATATTCGTCCTCTTAGCGAATTTGTATAGATAAAAAAAAGTATTCATAGACATTTTTCGAATACTCTGTTTCTTTCGACAAAGTGGAATTTTTCTAAAAATAATGCAGATATGGATCTGAAATTTTTACCAAATATTCCATCCTATATAACACGTACTGCAGTAAAATTGCAAACATTTTGTTCAAACTGAAAAAAACTTTAAAATATTTTTGAAACTTTATGTCCTTTTTTTAATTTACACCTGACTTAAATAAGTTATCTTAACGTTTGACGGCCCATTTTTATAGGTTTTTTAAATACATATAACTTTCCTATTTTTTTAGGTATTCTCTCAGATTAATAGCCCTTTATTTAAACGATAAAAAGCTATGTTTAAACTTTCCCCTCCCCTCTCTCCCTGATCAGATCCGATGTCCGTGTACAAAATCCTGTTTTATATGAGCGACCCAACAACTTAAAGCAATAAAAATGCTATTATGTATTTTTTCCATGTCAAAGCACGATTTGACTAGATTATTTCACTATAATTGTAAATCTGTATAATTTTTTGTATGAATCGAGAGTCAGAAATAAAACCAAAGCGCATACCCGGTTTTCTTTCCTATACTACGAAGAACCGAACGTACTTTTTGTGCTGGTATAAGAGAAGGACGAGGGAAGATCTCTCAAGTTAGTTTTATGTTTCAAACCAGTTCATCCTTCTATAATCATATTTTATGTTAAATAAGAAACAAAAGCAACTAAATATACACTACATAAAGAATATCAACTCAGCCGTTTCCCAAATCTTAGCATTGCTCTCTACTTTGTATCGTTGATCAGAGGTTAGTTTTCCAGCAGTAGTGAAACCGCAGCCGGAAATCAACTTTTACAACCTTAGTGCATCATCCTGCATTCTACATTGAGAAAAATTGACGTATTTGGCATTTAAAAGCTACTCCATTTCTTGCTATGTCTCATCAGAGTTGGGGCTAAATTCATCATATAGAATATACTTGTAATGTGATGAAGCGATTGATTTGAAGTTTTATAAATGAATATTTATCTGTAAAATTTCAGAACGTTTTACAACAACAAACGAGGATGAAGTTCGTTCGACAGTTTCTTATCTCAAGTTTATTACATTGCTATTTCTTAATGATCATACAATGTTCTTTCTACCAATATTGTGCTTATATTTGTGGACTGGGTTTGATCGTTTATATGCTTTATGTTAATTGTTTAATGAAAAATTTGTTCCTTTATCTTTTACACGATAATTAATACAACACCACTCATATGTTCAAAAATCTTTTCTATGCATCTCAACATCGTTATTCGATCGATTTGTTTCCCAGCATTAGTGTAACAGCAGCTGGAATACAACTTTTACAGCGTTAGTCAATCACGCTACATTCAACATTGAGAAAATTTTGACGTATTTGGCATTTAAAAGCTACTCCAATTTCTTGCCATCAGAATTAGGTTAAATTCATAATTTAGTATATACGTGTAATGTGATAATATCATTTATTATTTCGAAATCTTATAAATGGGTTTTTATTAGTGAAGTTCTTGAACGTTCTTCACACTATGAAACTATAGATTTGAAATTCGTGAAATCATTTAATTGTGAATTTTACAACGACAAACAAAGATAGAAATTTCTTCGTCGGTGTTCTATCTCCAGATTATTATGTTACTATTTCCTTATGTTCTTTCTATATTTATTATGCGTTTCTCTCTGGATAGTGTGTATTCGTCTATATGATTTAAAGTACAAGTTTAGAGGATTTTTTCTTTGTCTTTTTTAAATATTAATTCCTACACCCGTTATACATATGTTCACAAACCTTTGAACTTTTCGGAAATATGTAAAGATGTAAAATAATTTGCATTATGTAAGCATAGGGATATTTCCACAATATTGAAAAAAGTAATAAAGTTGCATCACAAATTAACAAATATGACTCAAAATCCTGCTTCTGTATTAATTTTGTTTCAATCTGAACTGAATAATCCTGAACAATCAGAACAACAGTTCCTCTTTTGAATTAACGAAAATGCAAAGATCAATACTTAGACATAACAAGTCTAGAACCTAATCTGGTGGAAATTAAAATTTGAAATATATCGAATTTCTATGAAATAAACAACTGGCATGTGATATACAAAATATGTATTATGAAATAAACAACTGGCATGTGATATACAAAATATGTATTATATTGCGCAATATGTATTATTCTGAGAAATGACTCCGAAGTCTAGTATTTTCTGAATGCATGTTTTCTTAGTTTAACAAAGTATTTCTATAATTTATTCCATGGTTGTTTCGTAAAGTCAGGCGAAGGTAATATTTCCCAACTTCTTTCAATTAACTAAGCATATCGATTGAAAGCATGTAAAAGAACCTTGAATTTTGCATGCATGGCACATATAGGTCTCCAAAATAAGACAGGTTTTAAATGATATTGCTCAGAAGCTAAGCATAAGAAATGAGATATAACTGGGTTTCTACTTTTCAAAATTAAGTTATTACATTCATTATCCCATTGCATTTAATTATGTTCAAGTATTGTTTTCAAATCGGAAATACGACAGTATTGAACAAAAAGGCTTCATTATTACTTCCTCTGTTTGAACAAAAAGGCTTCATTATTACTTCCTCTGTTTGAACAAAAAGGCTTCATTATTACTTCCTCTGTCTGAAAGTATGGTATACATTTACAAGTAATTGCAGTTCTAGTTGAATAGAGTAAGTTTACTGATGATATACATGAACATAATCTGAAGTAAATTTATATCATTTGAATAATTTTTTTCACTCATAGAAGAGGGATTTTAGCCTCTTCTATGGCTTCTTCTGACCATAATAAATTCGGTGGTAACAGTCCCGCACGACGAAGTTTGCTTCATTGAAATGGAAAATTTTATAGAAATTTCAGTCGATTGCTTCGATTTGTAACTCTTTTTTTGAAATATAACGTTACTTTCATCAAAATTATCCATTCTGTAAATACAGTGGGTCTTATTTTATTTTATAAAAAATAATACTCATTTGTTTTTCAAAATTTCTAACTGAACTGTATCCAAATGTTTGTTTACTATCACGTGTAATTAAGCGAATACTGCCAGATACAAACAAGGCTACTTGGTTATTAAATTATTTATTTTATTTGTTAATTTCTAATGCCTTTTAAAATGTATACCATATTTTCTGGCAGAGAGAGCAATTGAGAAATAATGTATTTATTCTTCTTTAATTCGGCCTACTTTTTTAGAAAATTTTTTATAATTAATTATTTAATTGTCTCTAATTTTTTAAGAGTTTATCTTCAGGATTTTTACCAAGTCCCCTCTTCCTTCTCTTAGCTAGAGTCACGGACTGTGCCCCGGACTGTTCTAAAGCCTTCCGGATTGATGTTCGGGAAATCTGGTCATTTTCATTTTACTTTATTACAAAATGCAGATACTGAGATTAAAATAAATTTAATAAAAACAGTTTTTAAATACATACATTTATTAGTTTGCTAAAAAGTAGATTTTTTTATTTTAATTATTTTCTCCCTATAAGTCTTTAATTTATAATTAATATCATAAATATTAAAGAATCTTCTAACCAATTTTTCTCAAATTCTCTGGCAGGCAGAGCCACTGGTATGGAATCAAAATTTAATTAAATCAATATTTTAATTGCTAATTAAGTTCAAGAAACATTAAAATAATGTATTGCCGTCGAAAACACACAAGTTTGCTAAATTTCAAAACTTCAGAAAATGAGCGAAAAATGGATTTAAAAAATTCCATCTTTACAAATCTGTAGTTTTGAGGTAAACTATCGCAAGTTCAATTTTTCTAACTTTAATATTTTTATCGAATTTACATTATACCGACCACGTTTTCGGCCGGGTAAAGTGTGTTGGTTGAAAAAGAAATAACCTGGTCAAAAAATAAAGTGCAGCATGCAATACATTGCTCTCTGGAAGTCCTTTTGGTTCTCCAGATAAATGTTAAAATTGTTATTTACGACAGTTTACCTTTCACGTACAGAAATATGGAACAAGTCGTGAAATAAAAGTGTTTAAAAAATATATACGAAAGCCAGAATGAATGAAAATTAACGGTTTTATAGGAACATCCAACATATTAGTCATCAGTCGCCACTGTTATCTTCAATGTCAAAGCCTGCCAAATTCACCCAGACTACACCGAAAAACGTGAAATCTTCCAGGCCTGCGAATCGATAGAAGCGCTTTCTTATAAATCTGAGCCCAAACCTGCGGACACACGCTAATATATTTTGTTAGAGATTTATTGCTTACCAGAGGTGTAGAGGATGAGTAATGAACACGGATTTCCCATTCTGTCCTTATCGTCCAATCTGTTGTTTGGAACCCAGCCACATCAGTGGAGGCTTTAAAATACGCGTATATTAGGTCAACGCCCTCCATCGTGCCATTGTTAGCTCTGGCTGATGACAGGAAGAATCGGCTAATAAAGGAAAAACAGTTTTTGGACTGTTTTTGAGAACCTTGAAGAAGACGCGTTATTACTTGACGAAATAATGACGTGATGTGAGAAGGGAGCAGATGAAGTAGAATCGCGATTGTACGATCGCAGAAAAATCATCTTACACGACTTCATTTAAAGGGATTTTAATTTTTCTTTTAACCCATTACTGCCCAAGTCGCATCTTTCCAATAATATTTTGTATAATAATATTACATGTCCTGAAATCAACTGGAAAAATACTAAAAAAAATCCTGAATAAAATATTTAGGCTTTATTAACCACCTAAGCTTATTGTCCGTATTAATGCAAAAAAAACCTGTCAAAATATAAAATTATGTGAAATACCAAAACAGAAAATATTCTTACAGTTGGATTTATATTTTTTTAATTCAAATAAATTTGGTAAATAATTGAAGAAAGTTACTCTTTCCTTCTTCACATTGCAAAAAACTACCTTCCCAGTCTGACTTGAAAATAAAAAAAACTACATTATCAACCGAAAGCTTGACAAGTACTACCATCTACTGAAAATAAAAGAAACGTATACTTAAAAATAATATTTTTTGTAAAATTTGTATTGAAAAAATAATTCCTGTGAGTTTCTGATGCATTTTTAGAAGCGTTCCTGAAACGAGACGCTCAGGGGTGTTGCACAGCAGCACTGCTATTTTTTGCGAGAAATAAATAACCAAAAATAGTGAAATCGTCCATAAAACGACTCGATTTTTGTCACCCAGGTTTGAGCGTTCCGGCACTGATTATTTTGCGACTACACCATTGAGGACGCTGGACATTATGGGCTAATAAAAGCTATTAGGTAGATTAGAGTGTTCTTCACTCTATGTTTTCTTTTGCTTACACAATACGATGCATTTTGTGTTTAGCTTCGCATTATAGTGAAGATAATCGAGTATGCAGTTTGGTGCACTTATCGTTGATACATTTGGAATTTGATACAGATATACAATTTTGGTGTCAAGATCATGAACTAAATTTCAATTATATGTCTTGTTGTGCTTTTGAGTTATCGTATTCACATACGCACTGACAGACAAACAGTTTACCGTTGGCGGATTTTGTCCAAAGAGACAGAGCTAAACAGTTTAAGTATACAAATCATAAAATTAAAATTTACTCATCTAGCTCATTGGAGTTTTTAGTTATTGTTTTCACATGCATACGGAAGGACTTCTCGATGACGAACTTCATACCAAATTTGATACTGATTTACAATCCTCGTCATTAAACATCATACTGTAAAACGGGGTTACTTTGCAACGATTTTCATTACTTCAGAGAGAATTTCGAGATTAGTTGCCCGTATTTCTCTTTAAAAGAGTTTTTCTGATTTTTACCATTTTAAGTGATTATTAAAGAAACGTTAGACACTAAAATTAGTAATTTAATTATAACTTAGTAATTTAATAATAAATTAATAATTTAATAATGAATTATAATTTTTTGAAATTTTGGAGTAAAGTTACCTCATAGGTGGGGATTCTTTGCACTGGTTTTTCCCCCCAATATATTTAAATAATCTCATTGTGATAAATGTTAGCTGCATTTATTGAAAACCTGTTGGAAATATACAAGAAAAATAAACTTTATAAATATCTGATTATAATAAACAATCTTACGCCATTGTATCCGGTCAAATCAGGATGGCGTTTTAAAAATCCTTTTATCTAGTCATTGTTGAGTGTATTGTTAATACAGTGAAACCTGTGTATAACGATACTGTCTATAACAGGGTTTCCCAACCTTTTTTCCCTCGTGTAGCCCCTTGATTATTCTTTTTGATTTGGCGTACCCCCTACCATCATATCCACACACACACCAACCGCACCTCAATTCCACGAAGTTTTTATAAATAATGTTAAGGTGAGCTTAAGTTAGCTTAAAAGTGAAATGACTCGTGCAATTAATAACATTTGCGGAACTTATTTTTGATTTTACATCTTATTAAATTTTTACAATAGTATTAGTTCAATGCCAAAGCAAATGAAACCTAAATTGTAATCATTTCGTTTTAACTTATAAGGGTAGCTAAAAATTACATTTCTTAATAATCAATTATTCAAGAAGGATAGTTATTAAATAGCAAGTATTTATTTGGAGAAACAAATTCTCTAATTTTTTTATCCCTTATGTTTTCTTGTTTCCGCCATTAACAACTTTGATTTCGCGTACCCTCAAATGGTCCTTCGCATACTCCCAGGGGTACGCGTACCACAGGTTGAGAACCTTTGGTCTATAACGATAAACCTGCGTGTAATGATATTTTCTTTGCTCTCGACGGAGTTCCTATTTACTCTATATATTTTTAACCTGCCTACAGCGATAATCACTTTTTAGATGCACCTGTCTATAACAATAATTTTACTTTATCAGGAAGCAGATCCAGAAGAATCCTGATTTTCTTTCCCCTTAGAAAATAACACCCCGTCGTCCAGAATGTGAGATAACAGAACACCACTCCATACCCTCCACATGGAATCAGAATGAGTGATTCTTTAAAGTGGGGCATTCACCTTTGTTCCAATCTGCGATTTTTGGAACACGGGAAGGGAAATCCTTTCGTCAATGTGAGAAACCTATGAAAATTGGCATAGAGGATGGGAAGTGTTGGAATTCCGAATAGCTTGAAATCAAATTGGAATGGACGGATGGGATGGATGCCTAGATTGGGACCCCGCGAAGAGGCTAGATCATGTTGAAAGTAAAAGCGGAAATCCGCCGTGTGGGGAAGGAGGAGAGTTGGTTGGTGTAACTCTGAGACTATGAACCTTCTAAACAAGGTGTATAAAAACAAACGTTGGAACATCCGTGAATGACGTACCTACTTTTTCGACTTGAGTGGGTGGGAAAAAACCGGTCTTGGGACAAATGGCATAGCCTAGCCTTCTCGTGAATGCCCAGCTTAAGAATGTGAGATAACAGGGGAATTGAAATGTGCTCAGTTGTTTGCTGCTTTTTTGCGGCAAGGCAATATCGAGCCTATTCTCGCACTTCGGACTGACCACTTGTCCCTTGAAGTTCGTTTTGGTCAGCTAAAATCATGATTGTGCAATGGCGCGGCATAAGACATTGGCATTTGAAGACATTATGTAAAACCTTGGCATTATTATGAAATAAAATTATGCTTATATCTCCCTTTTAGGCACACTTTTATAGTTAGTAAAAATATTGACTCAAAGTTTCTCTTTGAAGTTATGAAAAAAGTTTAAATAATTTAAAGCTTACAAAATACAATTCCGTATGAGAGCGTATTTGTAAGATTAATCAATCAGCGCAATGAAATTAGTTAGTGTATTAATACATGCATTCATACATAAACATTGGATGCACAAATACTGAAACTGTTTACGACGATAATCTGTTTATGATAATATTTTTTCTAGGTCCCTACAATATCGTTATATACAAATTTTACAGTATATCTATCTATTTCCCCAACTTTTTCAGTTAGATAAGCGCTTATTATCATTATACGGTCCGGATACCAAACAGGAAAACCAAAGTCACTGAAATGGGCTAAAACAAGTTGCAACGATCTTTAACTCTGATTGGAGAAAACCAGGGGATTTCTAGATTTTCTTATATGGATTAGCTTTCTTTTGTAACAAACTGTTCGCCTGGGGTAACAAAAAAGTTTCTAAAATTAGTCTAAACTTGTGAAATGTCATTAAAGCTGGCTTCTAGGTAACTGGAGAGAAATCCATTCACTTACAAGACCCTAACTTTATTTCATATACCCAGGGCGTATCTGAAGCAAAAGCAAACATATTTCTTCTTATCATTTAATAAAAAAATAACTTAAAAAACCAACTGGGGTTGCTTTGTACCGCAAATTTCCATAGTGCGAAAAAACTTTTCTTCTTCGATTCAAAATTAACCCCTGTCAGAAAAAAATTAATTACATCTTAACTAACAAATATAATTGGTATTAAAGCAACAAAATGAAAGCTAGGTTTATTTTCTTTCAAATTTAAATGCAGTTACCTTCAGAATTGTTGTACTTTCTTCACCAGAGACAGATTATCCGGTACTGATGAGTCGTTCACTCCGAAACGAATCCAAGGGTCCGGATCCTCAAAAGGAACGACCGGATCCGATTCCGACCAAAAGGAACGAATCCGCGGAATCGGATTCATGATGAATCCGCGGAATTGGATTCATGATGAATCCTCGGAATTAGATTCGTGATGAATCCGCGAAATCGGATTCGTGATGAATCCTCGGAATCGGATTCGTGATAAATCCGCAGAATCGGATTCGTGATGAATCCTCGGAATCGGATTCGTGATGAATCCGTGGAATCGGATTCGTGAATCGGAATTGGATTCGTGAATCGGAATTGGATTCACTCTGATTCCGCCGATTCGGAATTACTGATTCTGATTCAGAATCACTGATTCGGATCCATAATTTTGGAAGAGGATTTGTTTCGTTCTGGAATGAACGATACATCATTTGGGGTCATGGATGATGCAGATAAGTTTCTTTGCGAGGAGCAGGAGAGGATGGTAAGATTCGGTTGACGCTGTGCATATTTATAGATTTCTGAGGTTGTTTACGAAGGAACCAGTAGAATAGTTGGTTTGACCAGTGATTCTTTTGATATTGCTTGAGAAGTAAAAGAGTTGCTAGTAAAAAAAAGATTCAAGTAAAAAGAATTCATGATAATTATAATTAAAAATAATTATAATTTTTTGTTCTTAACTCAAGATTTCAATATCAAAAATAGTTTCCTTAGTTGAATCTCGGTACATTGAAATTAATAGATTTGATAAATACTATTTAAGAGAAAAATTTGAGTCTGTACTTTTTTCAAACAGTCAAGAATTTTTGGTATAAAAGTTTAAGATAAGTCAACAAATAGGCACGCATTTTAAAAATTATTAAGAAATAATATTTGTCCATGTGTGAGTAATTTAAAGAATTACTCACACACATACGTCGAATACATTATGTCGAATTTTTTTTATATACCTTTTGGTTTTGAACACTTCATTTATGTTTGCCATCCTCAGCACACGCTTACGTGGTGAGGTCGGTAGAACGCCCTGTTTCGAATCCTGCTGACATGGGTTAGTCGCGGGCAGGCGTTGTCGTTGCAAGACAAAAGTTTTGAAAATTTTAATTTCGGATATTTTCTTTATAAAGTTATTTTATAATATATATTCAGCATTTTATTTTATTTTACTTTTTATTTCCAAACCTGATTTATTATTAGATAGATTTTAAATAATTCCTATTCTAACTTATTAGTTCCCCCATACTTATATATAAGTTTAAGGAATTATTTAAGATTTATCTAATAATAAATCAGGTTTGGAAATAAAAAGTAAAATAAAATAAAATGCTGAATATATATTATAAATTAACTTTTTAAAGAGAATATCCGAAATTAAAATTTTCAAAACATTGTCTTGCAACGACTATGCCTGCTGAGATTTGAACCCGTGTCAGCAGGGCTCATAACACGACGTTCTACCGACCAAGCCACGTGATTGCCCCTGCATATTTAAATGACATTTATAGTTTGCTCAAAATTTAAAAGCAATTAATTCAACTGACAGAAATTTACTAAAAAAATTACATTTTGTTAATATAGTTAATAACAGATTTTGACAGCAGTGTATCTTTGATAACTGCAAAGAATTGTTTTATATTCCTTCATGATGATTAAAAGATTTTTTTTTATTGTATGGAGCTCATTAAAATTGGGCGAGTTTATAATTAATTAAGAAATCTGAGTTGAAATTTCATTATTGAACGCTTCAGCAAATATACTGTTTCCAACAAATTAAATGACATTCATGGGAAATCTTAACCAGATAATAGAAATCAAAAGCTTCTCAAAATACTGAAGGTTCTAGGAAAGTTTCGTTAAATTCACTAACGACATTTTAAATAATTAACAGAACTGTTAATTGAAAAATAATTAGTAATTAAAATTAATTATTAAAATGATCATCAATATAATTAATTATCTAATTATAATTATTAATCAAAATTATTCATTAAAATTAATATCAATATAATTAATTATCTAATGAAAATTATAATTTTATTAATTATGATTCATAATTATATTAAAATAAAAGTTCAATAATAAAGATTATTACAGTAATTATCGGCGATAAATCCATTTACGTTCCGGAATCGGAACGAATCCGCGGATCCGGATCCTCAACCGGACTCGGATCTGTGAATCCGACTCCAACAAAGGAACGAATCTGACACATCACTATTATCCAGCACTAAAATTCTCGCTAAAAAAATGTCTCAATGTTTTCTTCCTCCTGTGACTCCTGGATGATTGTTATATACATTTAAGGAATGAAATATATTAGTCAGTGTTGCCAAGAAACGAGAAAAAAATCTTTATCCCCTACTCTTCATCAAATTTTCTTTATTTCACTTTTAGCAAAAATTTTATACTAATACAAAGTTACCTCCACGGGTGCCCTGTTTTACGGTACCAAATTTCATCTGCATAGCTTACTGCATTTTCGAGTTATAGAATTAAAATTTAGACGGGCCAACAGATAGACAGACTTCCATAGAAAGATTTCGTTCCAAATTTTATGTAAATTTACAATTTTCGTGTAAACACCGCATAACAAATTTAATCCATCTAGCTTGTTGCATTTAAGAATTATTATTTTCATAGACAAGCATAATTCCATAATTGTTTATGTTTTTTTATTCGTAATCAGATAGTTATAAAACAAGGAGATTCTTCAAAATCTGGATGTCGAATATTTTGAAGATTCTTTATATGTGTGTACTTAGTATTCAAGAAATGAAAAAGCTATTGCTAATAATTTTAGTATAGCTATTTAATACCTTTCTACACCTTTTTACGAAGAAGTTTCACCCTTCTACTGTTTCTCTCCTATTCAAATAAAGTTTAAAAAACTTAAAACTATTCTTTTCTGATCTGCTATATCTTTGCAGAAAATATATTTTTGAGTGACCAAGTGCATCTTCCTCTTGAAGAAGCAAATCCTTTTAATTACTTTGAAAATTTTAATTTCCATGACTTTGAGCGCAGTGTTTTTAATTTTAATCGTTCTTCGTCTCTTGTTTGATTTAAAAATTATTGTTTAAGATAATTATTTTTATTCTACTGGCATTTATACGTGAAATCACAAGCAATCATTTGTTAATTACTTGTTTTGGCAAACAGTCTTATAAAAAACTGTTTATAATAAAAGCTATGTTTTCGCTTATTATCTAAAAGCATTGTCTACTGATCAATAAAAAAAGACAGACATATTTTTACATTCTCGTACAGGAAACATTGTAGCACAAACATATTACAATCATCAAAAAATTCCAACTCGAGAATTAGATGAATCTCCACGTTTTAGACCTCCCTGAATCCGTAAATCCCTTTCTAAGAACCATGTCTGCCTGTCTGTTTTTGAACACGATAACACGAAAATGTTAAGTGCGTCATTACATCAAAATTTCAAAATTGTGGATTTCTCAAGAATTTTTCAGGTTCAAGATAAATTTTTGTTGATCCTCTAACATTTACACAAGAACTCCAAACAACTATTTCTTAATTATGCTTTTTTACAAGAAATTATATAAGAAAAACGTTTATATCACCGGCATGTTTTCGCTCATTATATCAAAACTTTTTCAACAAAATTTTTAATTGTAAACAAAAGTATCGATTTTTTTATTGAAACATTTTAATCTGTCCTTTCCAATAACTACTCAATATATCAAACAAATTTTCACTTTGATGTAATGATAACTTTTTGTAACTCTTCTGTTGAAATGTTTTAAAACCTGAGTGCTGTAAGCTAAATGACATTCGAAAAAAATATGCATAGCAGATGTGGAAAAGGTCTACTCCAAATATATATATATGTTTACCCAAAATACTTGTGTTGAAATCTCAGACACGTTACGTGCAGACACATCGAAGAAAAAGATTCGTTCTGAACTCGAAGATTAAAATTATAAGCTCTAAATCTTTTGCAATATTCTCACTCAGTGTAAATACGAACTTCATGTTTATGTCTGGAACCAATCCTCAGAGGTACATAAACATTACTTTTAATGCAAATACGCAAAACTTATTCTAGTTGTCGGAGATATGAAATCTTTTCATGCTAATATTGGAAACTCGAAAAATGTAGCAGGAGATATGAAATGTTTCTAGAAAATATGCATTAGAATTTACGTATCCATGACAAGTAGTATATTATTGTCTAAACCATAATGGAATCTAAATGGAAATTTGCATTAACCAGTCTTTCTTTAGTGCAATTTATTGAAGACGTTTTCAAAAATTAACAGTAAAAGGTTTCAATTTTATGCGTATAATGCAACTATAATACAAAATTATAAACTAAAATATTAATAAATAATTACGTAATTATTATTAAGAATAGTTTAATTTTATGCATTTAAAATTTACGAAATTATTTACTAAAGAGAATATTTTATATAGTTAATATTAAAAGGGAATTTTATTATTAATACATGAATTAAAAGTATTTAGCTACCTCCTTGCATCGAATAATTTTTTTTTCATTTTAAACTGAATCATCTGAAAAGTTTGATTTGATATTTAGAGTCTTTATTAGCGCCATATGTCACGAAATCTTTTTAACATTTATAAATCTCTACTAATAATAAAGGAGAATTTGTCTGCGTGTGTTTTGGCGCTCTACAGGGCAGACCACTGGACCTAGAGCTACGAAATTTAGCACAAACATACGTTGGAGGGTGGGAATGTACACCTCGGAGCCCTTTTTCTGAAGTTTTAATTAAAATTTTAATTAATTAAAAATTAAGCAAAATTTTGGTGTTTTTTCTTAATAATTTCCAAAAATATTACAGCACAAAAATTATTTTTACGCCATCTGAAAGTGCAAAAAATTACCTTTCCAATGATATCAATTAAGTTGCCGTACAATTTTTTCTCTAATTTTAATAGTTTTTTAAAAATATTTTTTGGCATAATTTACAATGCTTTTCATTGTTGCAACGCAATTCAAACCGCTTTCATTGTTTAAACAAACATTTATTTGCGTGTTTCTCTATAATTATTGAAAGCTAAGGTAATATCTGAAAGTCTAGTGCTATGTTTTAATAAGTATATTTTCATCCAGCTAACATTCTGCAGGAAGTGTAATTTGCCGCCCGATTTTAATGTTGAAATCAAATGCATATTTTGTAAGAGAAATAAGAGATTGAAGTTGATACCGACAGCGCAATTGGATGTTACATGACACAGATAGTTAGTTACTTGACACCATTAGGGACTTTGATGAACAGGTACAAGGCAACTTGCTCGTACGCTCCCACCATGAGATTCGAAATTTTGGGTTTAGCTTCGCTTTATAGTGAAGAGAACATTTTGGAACCGTACCTCTTCCCCTTGACTGATTCCGCCCTAAATTTGACACTTATATACAATTTTGGCGTAAAGAAATTATGATATAATTCATGCATCTAGCTTTTCTGTTTTTGAGCTGTCGTCGTCCCACGAACCGACGGAAAAACAAATCGATTTCCCTTTGACAAATTTTGTACATAATTTGACGTTGATCTAAGATTTTGGTGCTAAGACCTCAAACTAAAGTTCATCCTTCTAGGTTGTTGTCCTTCTTTCTTATTGACAAACTGAAATAATTCGAAATATGTAATTTTCGAACAGAGGGAGGTTTAAAATGTGGAGACTCCCCAAAATCTCAAGGTCGAATATCTTGATTGCAATGCTTTCCACACTTCGTTTACAAGAAAGTAAAGCTTTTCTTCTTCAAATGAAAAATTTAGTGAAAAAAATTATTAATGGAAATTAATCAAAAAAATTTAAAAATATTAAAAATTTAAATATCAATATTTTTGCAGTTTAGGGTTAAGCAAAACTTGACGAAAAGTTGTAACATTTTTATTAAAAAACCCCGGCAAACTGAGAAATAAATTTTTGAAACATGCTCAAATCTACATTTAAAATACAAATATATATCTCTACTAATAATAAAGGAGAATGTGTGTGTGTTGGCGCTCTACAGGGCAGATCACTGGATCTAGAGCTACGAAATTTGGCACAATCATACTTTGGAAGGTGGGAATGTGCACCTCGGAGCTCTTTTTTCGAAATGTTAATAAGAATTTTAATTAGTTAAAAATTAAGCGAAGTTTTGGCGCTTTTCCGTAATAACTTCCGAAAACATTACAGCACAAAAATTATTTTTATGCCATCTGAAAGTGCAAAACATTACCTTCCCAATGATATCAATTAAGTTGTCGTACTACATTGTTTCTAATTTTAATAAATTTTTTAAAAATAGTTTTTAGTATAATTTACAATAATACTTTTCATTGTTGCAACGCAATTCAAACCGTTTTCATTGTTTAAACAAATATTTAATCGCGTGTTTCTCTTTCATTGTTGAAAGCTAAGGTAATATCCTAATACATTTCGCTTTCATATTTTATTTCATCAACATTTTTGTATAATCTGTTAACCAAGCTCTCTGGCATATTAGATACATGAAGAAATATATCCAGCTAGCTGAATGATCATGGCTGCTATGTTTTCAGTATGGTTTAATTCAGCAAACATGACGCTGACCATAAAATGTGTTTCACTGTTTTGATGTTGAAACCAAATCCGTATTTTGCAAACGGAATAGGAAAGTGAAGATGGCGCCGACAACGTGCAATTAGATGCAACATGACATGGTTAGTTAGTTGACTCCTTGAAGGTCATTTATGTAGACAATGAACGGAACAGGTGCAAGGCCACTAAAAGAACATGGGTTAAATATCTTCTTAAATCTGCTTACGTTGTTAAGGCAATCATGAATATAAAATCATGCAAGATTCAATTGATATTATATTCCCGGCGAACAAGCTGGTCGCCAAAGGGGACTAGTCACTACTAATAATAAAGGATAATGTGTGTGTTTATGTGTGCGTGTTGGCGCTCTACAGGCCAGGCCTCTAGGCTTAGAGCAACGAAATTTTGCACAAACATAATTTGGAAGGTGGGAATGTGCACCTCGTTTTTGAAATTTTAATTATAGTTTTAATTAATTAAAAATTAAGCTAAATGTTGGCGTTTTTCCTTAATAACTTCCGAAAATATTACAGCACGAAAATTAATTTTACACTAACAGAAAATTTAAAAAATTACATTTTCAATGATATTAATTAAGTTGACGTACGATTTTTTCTTTAATTTAAAAAAAATAAAAAATATATTTTTGGCATAATTCACAGCAATACTCTTCATTGTTGTAACGCATTTCAATCCGTTTTCATTGTTATAATATAGGTGGAAAACATAATTTAATTTAATCTATCCTATTAAAATTCGAAGGTAAACAAACGTATGTATGTATGTCCTTCTACCTTCTCACGAACCGCCGAACGGAGAAGGGCGCGGAAAGTACCAAAAGATGGGGAATAATTCAAGGAATCCATTTCGGCCATTTAAATATCGAAATTTTAATTAGTGAAAAAGATATTAATTAAAAACTAATTTACAACAATACTTTTCATTGTTTCGGATACTTTATAACAATACTTTTCATTGTTACAGCGCAATTCAAAATTTATTTTATTGTTGAAGTCGTTTACTTTAAGGAACATTGTTACAACAACAATAAAAAAGTAACGCTGACAGAAATAAAAACAATGTATTGTTGAAAGTGTATAAATTCTTTTTTTATCCCGTGATATAACGTCCAACAAAATCATTTTAATGAAATTAAAAGGGGTGTTTTGTTTCTGTAAAGTTATGTGCCGAAAGATATAGATTAGTTATGTTAGTGATTTTAATCATTATTCATTGATTTGATCAAGTTTAAATATTTGTGGAAGCTTCTATTTTAAGCTGATATTTGGAAGTTACTATTTTTGCTTTGTTCAATTCTCGCTTTTTCCTATGCCTAAAAGAAAAAGAGGAATTACAGGGGATGCTGCCTGTAGACGGGAGGCAATTAGAAAACGTGAAAGGAGAGTTGTTGAAACTGAAGAAGAAAGAAGCCACCGATTGTCAACATGGCACAACGTGGGCAGGAGAGAAGAGCCGAAGAAACAGAAGAACAAAGAAATAGACGATTGGCAGTAATGGGACAACGTAGCCAGCAGAGAAGAGCAGCATTAATCGGCTATTTCTTTGTTCTTCTGTTTCTT